>VNKF01009906.1:0-14167 GCA_008044355.1 Drosophila lacteicornis
ATTTTGCACAGCCAATCTTTGCTTTTGACATTAAACAAAAGGTCCTTTATAATTTTATATATAATATAATCTTAATATTGCAATACAAAAAAAAAAAATGGAATTAAAAAGTTAATTACTACGAATTTTACGTTGTCAAATTGTTGTTTTATTTATATTTCACGCATAAATGTATTCAAAGTGTGCAAAGTGTCGACATATATAGTATTTACGCTAAGCACAATTTGACAAACATTTTAAGCTTCACAGCCCACTGTATTTTGTATGAGAATTAGGCAAAACTTTAAAGATTTATTGTGACTAAACTAAGAGCGTCCCCAACATAATTGTTATACCAAAATGTAAGTTGAAACACCCCCTATCTATGGTTTTTTTTTTTTAATTTTTTGGAAGGGGCCGGTATAATAGAAAATTACCGACGAAAGTTCCAGGGTATTGTTGATACAGCGCAAGGTGGTGGGTACACCAAACAAATTTATATTTTTATTTTTTATACGGGCTTACAAATATTTATTTTGGTAATATCAAACAAAATTTGTGAGTTTTTTGAGACCTAAGTTCATTTTTGAAGCGTTCTAAAAAAGCAATTAATCTTAAGCACCCTAAGCACCTGATTTAAAAGACTTACAAGACTTTAAAAGACCTAGAATAAAAAGAGACTTACAAAATAATAGAATAAAAATTTTAAATATGTCGCAAAAGCTGAGCGGAAAGTACGTAGACATGAATTCACTGGGCTGAAGTGATTCTATTTTTCTCCGTGCAGGAGCAAGTTTCTTTCCAATGCCCGACAGCTGTTTGCCGTTATTTTTATCTTTCTTTCGTGCTCCCCTCCAGTCCCCTGCACTGTTCCCTTCCCTATGCTTGGTATTGTTGTTCTCGCAGAGTTCGCGTTCTTTCGCTTTTTGGCAATTGCACAGGTGCGGCAGTTGGATGGTTTTGGGATCGGGTTTCTCCACGAGCCTCTGAAGGCCCAAGGCCTTCACTACGCTGGCCACTGGTCAAGGCATCGCAGGCGGACTTTCGAATTCGAGCAGCCTTATGTACATAAATAAGTATGAGTGTGTACATATATGTTTTTGTCTAGGCAAATGCGAGTGCATCGCCAGACATTCCAGGCATATCGCATTATGGCGGGAACCCGAAACCGCTAGAGCCGCTGTTGGAAAGTTCTGATACGTCCATATATCATTTGTTTAAACAAATGTGCGAAAAAATAATCTCGAAACGTAAACAAAATCCAGGCCTAATTACGCTCTTATCTCCTCCACATGAGACGGCGAGCACAAAAGTCGTTTGAAAGGTATGCGCAGGCAGAGACAACAGAAGGCGAGCGATAAGGGAGGCAGCCGGGAAATGTAAATTTAAACAGTTATTCCTATGACGGGTGGTACAATGGGCGACAACGTGCCGCTCCGGTTCCTGTAGCGATTACAAAAATTAACGGGAGACACGGAGCCACACCACAAAAAAGGGTCACCGGTGTGCGGAATTAAAAAATTAACTCGTATGAGATAAACACAATTCAGGTAACAATACAGAAGAGCAAAGATGTCCCTGCACTTGCGCAATTACCGCGCAACTCCAAAAGGGGAGTAGACACTGGGAAAAATAAATCAAAGAAATGCCTAGCCACTGAAAATAGGTATAAAAGCTTGAAAGAAATACAAAAAAAAAGTATTGGCTTTCCGGTTCTTAAATATTTCACTACTTATTTGTTTCGTTAATATTTTAAGTCACACTTTAGTGTTTTTTTAAATAGTTAAAATTTACGGGAAAACTTGAAGGGCCATCTTAGCACCAGCTTTTTCGAACTGTGCACATGAAAGCCTTTTTGGATTGGCCGTGAAAGGAGTTTTTGGTTCTCACGACCGACTGGAACTGGCACTGGAAGTCCTTGAACGTGAATCTCTCCGTTTGGAAGCTGTGCAAACTTGTTGTTGGCGAACTGCAGTGCCTCTCTCGCTCTCGCTCTCGCTCGCGCTCAGGTTCTGCCTCTGAACCTCACTCCTTCCCAATTATTTTACTTCCGAGTGATTTTCATTATTAGCTCTCACCCCCTTCCCCTTCCCCGAACTTGATTCCTTTTGTTGTGTCTGAGGGCAGATATAAAGAAGCCCCGAGCACACTCGAAGGATACTTACAATGCACTTTCGGCCGCTTGAAAGTCGTGCATCTGCCGCTCAGCGTGGAAGAAAGAAATATCCCAGGGCGAGGAGTCTTAAATGCAATCGTTTGTTTGATTTTTTCGGCCGTCGATGATGCTGCAAACAATTAAGCGTTTCCTCCCCTGCTTCCCGTCCTGTCGTTGTTGTTGTAGCATTGCATTCCAGGCGGCAAAAGCGCACACAAAGGAGCGGGTGTACAAGAGTGTGTGTATTTGTATGCGGTGGGGTGTGTTCTCCCGTTCTCCCTTGCGCCCCTTCTCGCCCTATCCCGCTCTTATGTGTTCCTGCGCCTCCTCCTTCGCGGACTGTGTTGATGTTGGGCTTTGTTCGAGCTCTAACAAACTACCCTGGAGCGACACCGTTGATCCTAGCCGTCGTCCTGTTGTTATTTTTGCTCTACACTCACAGACACGGACACACAAGCACACACACACTGGCCTGGCAGACAGACGCTCAATTTTCCGTTTGCCCCGGAAAATTGCATAAAATTATTCGCTATTCGCTTCGAATCCGACACCTTTCGCCGCTCGCATTTCGGCAATTCTAATTTGATCTCGCACTTATCGCACTCTCTTTTTGCGGTCAGACAACAGTTAGAAATCGGCGTTCAACCGTTATTTTCGCTCCGTCCGTCTGTGCAAATTTTCCGAGCGCGTTTTCCGTTTGCTTCGTTGCGACGCGACGTGACGCGAGACGATTTTCCTATAGCCAAACAAAAAACAACCGAAACCAGTGTTGCCAGATGAAAATTTTGCTTTCCCCCTAAAAAATCTCAGATAGTCGATATCACCCTAAAAAATCCAAAACAAAAACGTAACGACTTACAACGTAAGTGAACAAAACGTGAAGATTTACGACGTAACTGAACAACTATCGATGGACTATCGAGAAAGAAACGTTGATGCAGCATCGATGTCATCGATGTTTCTCCACTTGGTATCGATGGTTTCGATGAAACTCGTATTTAATTTGATATTTTTGCCATTTTAGGTGATTTATAACAAAAAAAGGAATTTTATAGAGATTTTCTTAAAAAAATTTAATCAATCGTTCCGAAAAAAAACCCCAAACTTTCCCCCTAAGAACTCTTCGCTAAAATTTCCCCTAGGACATAAAAAAACCCCTAAATCTAGGGGGAAAACCCCTGACCAAAACCACAACTAGATCTGTCAAAACATCGATGGAACTATTGATATCATCGACTAAAATGAATCGATGTATCACAATCGATATTTCGATTCTATCGATATATATGTTAAACGTATTTCTGAATATTTGAATTTATTCAATAATCTTTTTTTGTCATTGCTATATTAATTTCCCCTTTTAGAACAAAAGTTGCTAACTATAGGTAAATTGTCCACTGTCCACTAGAATGCAGAAACACTTATTTGCATTATTTTTGAAGACAACAGTTCTTTATGGAGGGGTGTACAGTAGTATTGAATCGGGATCTCCCGCACACTCAATCAACTTTCTTGCTAATAATAAAGAATTATACATACATATTAACAATTATGGTATTTATTTGTTTACAATGTTGATGTCGGTGCAGTACATTATAAAGGTCATCGTCAGCATTATCACACAAGTCCACAGCTTAAGGAAATCAACGAAATAGGTGCAAATACAACTATAAAAACAACTTAACGCATTTTACAGTAAAGCAATACCGAAGCAAACAATACGAAAGAAACGTGCTCCCATCCACCGAGAGGAGGCTCTCTAAGGCTTATCTACTAGCTCCACGCTGAGCCTAATGTCTGTTTTGGGCATCAGTAACAGCCTCCGTTTGTCGTACTCCATGGGAATCGTGGTCTCGGCACAGGGAGCGAATCGGTGGTGCTGAAGCAAGGCCACCAGACCCACCAGCAGTTGCTGTTCCGCGAACCGAGCGGCAATGCAGCCGCGCAATCCATCGCCAAAGGGCAGGAAGGCAGCCGGTGGTCGAGATCGCCTTGCGTCCTCGGCAAACCGATCCGGATCGAATCGTTCGGGATCAGCGTAGATGTCAGGATCCCGGTGAATGGCCGCCGTTGGTATCAGTACGTTGTTCCCACGGGCAATGACGAACACCGATCCGGGCAGCTCGAACTCTTTGGTAGCCCGACGCAGCAGGAAGGGATGTGGTGTGTGAAGGCGAAGGGTTTCTGAAAAGTTAGTTTAAGGCTTAAACTAAAAAATGCCAAGATACTGGATCGTGATTATTACTGACCATTTAAAACTTGCTTCGTGTAGATGAGCTCTCTCAGGCTCTCCGGCGTCAGATGTCCTCCATGCTGCTCCAGGACCTTTCTAATCTCCGCTCTGGCGCGATCCTGTACATCCGGAGAACGCGCCAACTCGTACAGGCAAAAGCTCAGAGTCGCATTAAGGGGGACAAGCCCCGCCAAGAGGCTGCCAAAGGCTTGCGCCGCAATCTGGACGTCGCCGAGCGGCTGATCCGCGTTGGAGTACAGCTGGAGGAACGTTTGGAGCGGCTGGCGATCCCTCCGACGCTGCTCCTGCAGCTGCGACAACACTAGCTTCTGAAAGTATGCCGTGGCCGGCTCCGCGTAGCTTCTGTACTGCAGCAGCCGGGCGATGATCGGAAACTCCAAGGCCAGATAGGCCCGCCACAGCTTAAAGTCGCCCCAGTAGCTGCGCGTCCACTTGGCGAACTCCTCTTTGTCCTGGTCATGGTTCTGTCCCAGGCCAAAGGCCATTGATGCCATCACATCTGTATTGTAGCCACTAACCAACTCGCTTATGTTGCGGATTTGCAGGCTCTGCTTGCCCAGATTGCTTTGAATTTTGTTCGATATTTGTACAAGCGTGGGCAGCAGCTTCTGCATGTTGGCTGGAGTGAAGACCTCGGCGGACTTGGCATGCAGCGACCTCCATCTGTGACCATCCAGTTGCAGGAGATTGCCCGACAGCGGCTCGCCACTGGCATTGTTGTAAAGGCCGCGCGACGTAAAGTGGCCCGCATCGGTGAACAGGATTTGGTGGACCAGCTTCAGGTCCAGCACCAAGACGAATGGCTTCAACCAGGCGTAGAAGCCCAAGAAAGGTGCTCCCCTGCCCTTGTAGGCGGAATAGATGTCCTGCAGAGCATGCTGGGCGTGCCGCTTGCCATTCGCCACGCCCTTGATGTTGCCCCATAGGAACTTGGGCTTCTCGTGCAGGATCCCCCGTCGCTTCCAGTAGCCCAGGCTGAACTTGACAAGGGCATACAGCACCGACAACGCACCGAGGGCGCTGAGCAGGGCGCGATGCAGGAGCTCCATTGATGATTTATTGCAAAGCTAACTATGTTTAACAATTTGTCAGGGAATTTGGCTCAATGCCGGCGGCTTATCAGCGCCATCGCCGCGGTTATCAGTCGATTGGAGTCACCAATTGATAATGTCCATTGAGCAGCAACCGCTAAAATGGAGAAAGAGAAACGAGGCTAAAATAAGGCAGGAAGCGATAACTAGTGGTAATCAACGTGCTCGCTGGGTTTTATTGCTAAGTTAGTTGCATCTACGGCTGCATTATGAGGCACAGGTTGTACGTGCCGCTCGGAAACTCGTCGACGGGGATCCAGCGGACATAGCCCTGGTCGCTTAGCTGCTGCCGGCACCTGGGCACGCCCGAGAAATGCGGATCCTAAAAGGGATGGACACAGACTATGAGTTCATCAAAACGGAAAATCTCACCGCTGACTCACCACTATCAGCAGGTAGACCTGACCAGACTCTGCACTGCAATGATAGCCTACAATTGCCTTGGAGGCCGTGTCTTGGAGCCCTCCCATAGCGATGAAGCCCTGGTACTCCTCGAAGTAGCTGCGAATCTGCGCGAGCACCTCTAGTGAGCCGAGTTCCTTGGCGTGCAGAATCCGGCAGGGCAGTTGGTAGAGGACGTCAATGACGTAGAACTCCTCAAGGGTGCCGATCCAATCCCGCGAGCCCTCGAATCCTGCCCCCTTGTCGCCGATGCCGACCAGGATCTGCTGTATCTCCCGGATCGAGGGCACGTACTGATCCTGCGTCAACGAGCTGCCTCGTCGACGGATGATCCATGAAATGGCAGACTGGAGCGTACGGTAGCCGCAGCCCCAGCCCGCGTCCTGGTCGCCATCGCAGCCGTAGTGAAAGTAGTTGAAGCTGCCGCGGATACCCAAAGTCTGACCAGCCGCGGTGGGCGGAGTGAGGGGGAGCTGCGGATCCTCCAGGAGCGGGTAGGCGTAGTCCTTTGGCTGAATTTGAACGGCCACAGGTGCCTCGTCGCACTTTGCCTGACAGGTATCGGCGGCGGCCATTGCCGTATTGATTATTCTGAAACAGGTTGCAGCGCCCACGACTGTTGCACCTGTTAACGCCACCTGCACTCTTGTTTATTTACCTTTGTTGATGATTTGTTTTTGTGAAAATGAAATCCCAGCAGAGAAATTGGAATGCAAACGTTTCTTCGGCCCTGGTTAGAGATGGTATATGAGCATGTCATGCACCAATAAAGATAGACCTGTGGCGAACCATGGGGTGTAAACAGAGTGCAATTTTACTACAATTTTGAAAAGTTAAATGTTTCCAAACTTCAGCAATCTTTCACCGACTCGAAAAAAAAACTGGAAAATCATTTGTAATCAGAGAGCACTCCCATCTCCAACACACTTATCGATCTATCGATATGTATAAAGACGGTAGTTGTCCTTGTCATGACCCACAATAATTTTAATTCAATTAAGTTTTGACTAATTAAGTATAGCCAAGTTCCCCTTCGAAGCCACTTTTGCGTTCAATCAAATTAAAGGTATATTTTAATTATTTGTAAGCAGGTTGTGGCGCCCATCTCTAATGGACTTATCGATATCGACCCAGTACATGTTGGCGCACTCAAAATTAATTCGAAAAATTAAAGCCAGCTCTGGTCCTTAGTTACTCTTATTACTCATGCATTTCAAATTTTATTTGAATTATTAAATGTACATTATTGTGTTTAGAATTTATAAATATGTATGTTTTTGGTGTACATACGTGTATGTGTGTATTTCAACGTTTTTAATAGATGTAAACACCATATTCGCATGGTTTGCCTCCCGTATTTTGTGCTTTTCATAGTTTTCGTGACCAAACATTTGTTAATAATTGGTAAAATTTGAAACATACTCTACGCTACGCTTACGCTTTGAAAATGTTGCATAGTTTGTTTGTTTCCGAGTTTCAACTATTTTTTGGATTGCTGATTGTTACTGAGTTTCCTTTTTGTTAATGTTTAAAAGTTTGCCTTAAAATGCATTTTGTGAACTTTGCAAAGTTGTACAATAAATATATGTGTATATGTATGTGTATGTACGTGTCTGTGCACTAATAAAATACCTAAATTACACTGTGCGCTTAAATGATTCGTTTAGTTTTTTGGTGTTTGTGTGTGTGTCGGCAACGGTCTAAAATTGTGTTTGTTTAAAAATTATAAGTACAATACATAAAATACATTTATTAAATATACATATTTAGCGATATCACCACGATTTGTTGTTATTGTGCTCTTAAAAATCATGTAACAGAAAAGATCTATATGCTAAATTATCAATATTGTTAAATTTATACGTATGTATATGTTATGTATATTTTAAATATTTATACGATTCCGCTCTCTACCGGACTCCTCTCATAAATGCAGTCAAAATACGCTTGCGTCTAAAAAATACATTCCGCTCTCCTTCCAGTGCTCGAGTTTGCTTAAGATTCGTATTCGTATTCTGCACATTCATCTCTTACCGAAACTACAGCCAAGTCTACATCCGAATCGTTGCTCTAAGGTGAATACTAATACAATCTCTCGACCGCAACTTCTACGGATCTTAAGTGTGCGTGGGCTTTACGGTGTGGGTTGATCTGACGAAGCAATTGGAAAGCAGCCTTTGAGCAATGCTAATTAGTCAGAGTAAATAGCTAAGCATCGCCTCGAAGATTGACCCTTACATACTCAAATCAACCCATCATCCATCCTACTGTGTGAGGCATCCTGCGGTGCTGGGATATAAATGCATTACCACGCCCCATTTAACGCCCCTTACAAGGTGCAATATTCGGTGAGAATTGGTATGGATTTCAATAGCTCGTTGATGTTGTGCTGCTCCAGATGCGCCAACAGCTGCTCGGAGGACTTGAGCAGATTGACGCAGTTCTGCAGGTTCTCGACGATCTCCTTGGTCATGCTATCCGAGGATTTGCTGATGAGCTCGGCCAGCTTCTTGCCCACCTCGCACTTGACCAGCTCGTCCTGCAGGCGCTGTGCCTGGGCCCTGGATGCCTCGCCTGCTGCCTGCGACAGGTAGACCACGGCCAGGATGCACAAGGCAATCAGAGCCTCATTCTGCATCACCAGATGCTGGGCGGTAAGCATGCTGACCATGGCCTCCACGGTGCCCTCGTTGGCCAGGAACTCGCTCAGGCTGCTGCGATCGTAGTCCTGGGTGAGGGGAATCCGGTCGGCAATCTGCTCGGCGGGTGCATCGCCCTTGCGCGGCAGGGCGTAGGCGATCTTGCTAAGGTAGGCGTGCTTTATTAGCCAGGCCATGAGGCGCAGCGACTCCCCGGTGACGCCCGCATAGTCCGACGATTTGCTCCAGTGCACCAGCTGCTCGATCAGCGTCTTGTTCTTCAGCAGCTCCAGTGCGAGTTTTTCTGCAAAACGCCAAACATATGTTGTTATAGATCGGATTACAAGCTATTTTCGACTAATCCACTCACCCTGGCCGTCGACCGTCATGCGCAGCGTGCCCAACAGCTTGAAGACGACGGGCGGCTGGTGAATCTCCAGCATGGGCAGGATGGTCTGTACCAGGCCCGCCTGGATCACCGCGTTCTTGTTCGCCTTGGGTATGACCAGGTTGCGCAGCGCGGAGAGGAGCGCATGCTGCAGACGCACATCGTCTTTGACGCCGTTGTTCTTGGCCAGCACCTCGAGCAGCTTGTTCATGGTCTGCTGCTCCACAAAGTAGATGCAGTGGCTGTCGGTGCGTGCAAAGTTACCCAATGCCAGCACGCCGGTGGTCAGCAGATCAATGTCCGACGAGTCCAGCCAGTCGACCATGTTCTTCAGCAGCGGTGTGGTGTACAGATAATGCATTGATTCATCTGAAAAATGTAAACAATTTAGTCATTTCTAAAATATACTTCTTTTTTTTGTAATAATTATATTTCATTTTTCCACGGTTTTAAATAATACACCAAGTTAACTTATGTTTTTGAGGTTATTAATACAAACTCTCCCAACTTAAAACAAGTAAGAAACCTACAGTCGACTGTGCTCGACTGTGAGATACCCGGTACCTAAACGTTTGCGCTTCACACTAAAACAGTGGTCGGCACGGCCCTATCCCGCGGGATAGGATTTTTCTCAGTCGGCGTCGCTGCCGCTCACGCATAGTATGCACAAAAGAGAACAGAAGAATCAGTGAAGACTAACTGTAATTATGTGTCTAAATTTAGCTTTTTTTAGCGTTAAATAGCTAGTTTATAGGTTATAGCTAATTTTGTTGCCATATAATTATATATTTTAGCTGTTTTTTTTCTCATATCTAGCCATAGAGTGTTCGATGTTCACTCATACAAATGCAATGTTGGCATTTGACTGTAGTGGTGCGGACCCCTGCACTAAAAGGCAATTTAAAATTGTACATACATTATAATAGTCTCCTTCGATACTTCTTAAAATAAATCGCCTCTCGAATTAGCTCCCGACCTAAACAATTTAATATCATACTTAAATATGAATGATACATTTTATAGAAACACATAAAAACCCGCTTGATCGACGTAAAAAAATGAATGATGTTATTTTTTGTCATTTCTTGCTATATTCTTTTGTCATTTCTTCTGCAGTTGGCGCCATTATATCGCACGGCCAAGGCTCGAATGCGCCACCTGTCGGCCACAGCTTGCAACAGCAGTGCCTTAGGGCGGTGTGTTAAAATTCTAACCTTATTGCTAATATCTCCCATGTTTATCATCCGATTTTACTTAAATTTTCAGGAAACGTCCGCTCTATCTTATTCATTTTTTGTATCTATTAACTTTAACCCTAAAATAACGAGTATAGCTTATTTTACGTTTTTTATGATTTTTGAGGGCGCAAGTGGGCGTGGCCAAATTTTAAAACAAACTTGATCTATGTGCAACAGATTCCAATGTTGTCACCAAATTTGGTAACTCTAGCTCTTATAGTCTCTGAGATCTGTTGTTTCACACGGACGGACAGACGGACAGACGGACATGGCTAAGTCGACTCCGCTGGTGATGCTGATCAAGAATATATATACTTTATGGGGTCGGAGATGCCTCCTTCTGGCTGTTACATACATTCTCGGTTGGCACTAACTCATAATACCCTTGTACCCTATGGGTACCGAGTATAAAAATTCGAATAGAACTTACCGCCCGTAAGGATCAATACGATGAGTTCGCAGGCGAGCTTCATCAGCGCCCGGGCCTCGCTGGTGCTGGCCAGAGTCTTGTACTTCTCCAGCAGGTTGTAGATGGTCTCACATAGTCCGTCCTTGGCCAGAAGCAGCTTAACCTCGTCGCTCTCCGCCTGGTAGTGCAGCAGTTCTAGGCACATCTCAGCCAGATCTGGGTTGGTGGAGGCGGCCAGAATTCGCGACAGCTGTATGTTCAGTGACGAGTCAAAGTTCAGATCGGCAACGTTTTCAGTCAGGATGCTGAGCAGGGGCAGGGTGTTGAGCAGCAGGTCCTCGTGCTGCTCCACATTGGCCGCACCAGTGTCGATGATGGCTTGCAGCTTCTTCATCACGCCCAGCTCCATGGCTCGCTTGGCCAAACCCTCGCCACCGAGCAGATAGTTGGACAGCAGACCGCCGCGCACCTTGATAAACTGCGCAGCATTGGCCACATCCTCGATGCTGGCTATGTCGAGCAGTCTCAGCAGCACAGCATCGCCCTCCAGCTCGAGAATGAGATCCCTGGCCTCGTCGTTCAGGTAGCATATGTTTCCCAGAGCCCGGCAGATTTGGATGGGCAGCTCCATACTGCCTTCGGGCGTTGGCACCTGGCGCAAGCACTCCAGGAAGGCGGCAATAATGTCCCTCTTGGTGAACTTCTTGCGCTGAATCTCCGACTTGGTGATCTCCGCAATGCATTTGGCGGCCTCCTTGCGCACATTTGTGTCGTCGCACTTGGTGAGACCCAGAAAACATTCCGCCAACTCGTGCTTGTCGAACAGTTTTGGGTCCTTGGTGGCCGATATCTCGCAGAGCAGGTTTGTCGTATTTCCCGGACTCACGCTGGTGGTCTTCAGTTGCTCAATCAGCTCGTCGATTTCAGCTGGGCGAAAGAGAGATCCCATTTAGGTTATTCAACGGGTAATATTTTGTAAAATTAATTTTTTTGTATGCATTATTATTAGGTATGCCAGCCGTTTTGAAATATAACTTTAGAACCGAAAACCAATATAATCATTAAGATGACAATCATGACATGACATTTGAATTGCAATATGCAAATAATTGTTTCTTATGGCGACGAAATTCTCGCTCGCACAAAGTTAAGAGCGTAAAAATCTAAAAATAGAATGCGCTCCTATGGGTAAGTACCCTGCAGTACCAGTCATCAACAATTCATAAACAAGTCATCAAAGAACTTCGGTTCACTTTAACTTCATCGAGGAAGTTCATACAAATTACTGATGAAATTAACATTGGCATTTTCTAGGGCGGCATCAGTGACAAATTCATCGATGATTCATCAACTTTTCATCGACACAAACAGGCTTTTTTCATCATGGTTCGTCAACTTTTCATTGATGGTTCCTAAACAAAAAACTCGGCTTTTTCATCAACATTTTAGGCCAAAAATTCATCAACATTTTATCGATGATTCATCTACAAATTTTATCGATGATTCATCAACTTTTCATCAATAATTAATCAACTTTTCATTGATGAATCATCAACAAAAAACTGGACTTTGTCATCAACAATTTAGGCCAAAAAATTCATCCACGAAATGTTGACGAATTAACGATGAAAAGTTGATGAATTATCGATTATATGACCTGTTGATGACGGGCTCTGCAGGTCATAGCTCCAGCAAGTGCGTATGGGTGCTTACAGATGTGCAATAAAATCGTATAGCATTGCTCATCTTTATATTGCAATGTCCTTGTTAGAATGGACGACTTATGCTATAGTTGGAAAGCAATGGATACTGATAAGGAAGAAGTGGTTCCACCTTTCGAGTTTATGGAGAAATTGAAAGCATTTATAAAATGTTTTTCCAATATTTTCTAAGCGGAGCCGCTCCGCTTCGAGGAGCACGCAATGTCACCATGCTATGTCACCCTTGTCTTTGTTGGGTACCGCAAAATTGATTGCCAATTTCGATTATTGTCGGTGCCCGAACGGGAGTGAAGATAAATGGTTTCAAAGCCAACAGTGGCAGAAACGTGCCAAGCCAAAAACTGTCGATATTTTGAAAGTAGAAAGGAGCTAAGTGCCATTAAACCCTGCCACATTTGCATCTCTAGCTCAAACCATTCCATTTAAAGCATCAGAATCTACTTTGTAGAAATGCTTAAGATAACTCGTCAAGCGTATGGCCCATTAAAGGTTCCTTTCGCCTCGGAAACAGCTGGCTTGGATTATAGCAGGACCCAAGATGGGCAGGCCATTTGCATAAGTCCTTGCCGCGGACAAAAGCAAAAAATAAAGGCTATTGGGCTTTCTTGTATACACTTATATAGTGTTAAGGACTTTGAATGAGACAATGAGAAAACAGTCAATTTCCAAAAGAGAAATTTTACTCTACTTTCTTAATATTGTCAAAGAATAGTCAATATAAGCAAAATATTAAATAGAAACAACGTTTCACTTTAATAGAATCAAAAAATAATCATATCTCTCTGTATTTGTATAAAATTCTACATTTTCTTTCCGCCCGCATACGCCAGGAATTTAGCTTAAATTTAAATTTGATTTTATTTTTTTAGCCAGGGACCTAGGGTCCTGTTTTATGGCCAACATTATCACAATATTATTATTTCAGTCAGTCCCTTTTTGCCACCGAGCACACATGCTGGGAAATACATACCTAGGAGGCACTCGAGCAGGGCGAAGGGCGAAGGGCAACGGCCAGACTCCGCCACTCAACAACTGGCGACAGTTGGTGGCAACGGCAGCAACAACATTGAGTGGATTGGGGTGGGCGACTCAACAAACTTTGTGGAGCTTAAATAATGAATAAGTGAAGCAAAAAAGCAAAAAAGCCCCTTCAACCATCATCATCCTCCCCATCATCAGCGGTGGCATCCACGATTTGGCATAGAAACAGCAACAAAGGACGCAATTGCAATAGCAGCAATAACAAACATAGCAACTAACTCGCAGACAAGTTGCACTTAGAAATGTAAGCCCTACTGTAAACGAGCCCAGTATAAACGCTGGAGCCTAGAAGAACGACTATTAAACACCCCGTAAGGAATATTTTGATGCTACTTTAGAGGGTTTAAACAATGATAGGTCAACTCTGATTACACCAAAGTTCGTTTCATTTTAAAGAGTTGGAAACGGCATATGGAAATAATATGCCAAACATGCAGGACATATGCAAAATTTGCACAATATACAAAATAAATACGTTATATGTATATACGTGGGCTGCTATATATATTTCTGGCCTAGGCAACACTAAGTGTTGTTAGGTGGAATCTGACATTTCCATTGAAAAGTTCGACATTTTTAAGCATAAACGTACTCAGAACGGTTTGACGTACGACTATAATTTGTGTTGTTTACAGTTACTTAAAAAAATCAATTTCGCAAAAAAATGGAATTAACTCGTGAACATTTTCGTGCGATCATTTTTCACAACTTTCGGCGTGGATTATCACGACAAGAGTGCAGCGATGAACTTAAATCTTTGTATGACTATGAAGCACCATCCTATAGCACTGTGAAAAACTGGTACAACGAATTCAATCGTGGCCGACGCTCCCTCAAAGACGAATTCCGC
>VNKF01009908.1:0-17585 GCA_008044355.1 Drosophila lacteicornis
CCTGGCTGGAAATCTTGGCCACTTTCCAAGGGAGGATCCAACGAATGGCACATCTCTCTGGATGGAAGTCGGGTCTTGCACTGGGATCCTGGCTGGAAATCTTGGCCACTTTCCAAGGGAGGATCCAACGAATGGCACATCTCTCTGGATGGAAGTCGGGTCTTGCACTGGGATCCTGGCTGGAAATCTTGGCCACTTTCCAAGGGAGGATCCAACGAATGGCACATCTCTCTGGATGGAAGTCGGGTCTTGCACTGGGATCCTGGCTGGAAATCTTGGCCACTTTCCAAGGGAGGATCCAACGAATGGCACATCTCTCTGGATGGAAGTCGGGTCTTGCACTGGGATCCTGGCTGGAAATCTTGGCCACTTTCCAAGGGAGGATCCAACGAATGGCACATCTCTCTGGATGGAAGTCGGGTCTTGCACTGGGATCCTGGCTGGAAATCTTGGCCACTTTCCAAGGGAGGATCCAACGAATGGCACATCTCTCTGGATGGAAGTCGGGTCTTGCACTGGGATCCTGGCTGGAAATCTTGGCCACTTTCCAAGGGAGGATCCAACGAATGGCACATCTCTCTGGATGGAAGTCGGGTCTTGCACTGGGATCCTGGCTGGAAATCTTGGCCACTTTCCAAGGGAGGATCCAACGAATGGCACATCTTTCTGGATAGAAGTCGGGTCTTGCCCTGGGATCCTGACTGGCTCTTTTGGCGCCTCTGAAAGGTAGGGTCCAACAAAAGGCACATTGGTCTCTACTCGAGGTGTTACTCCTTCGGGAGCCCCCAGTTGGGAAAGAGCGAATTGGTGAAGCTGTCCAGTCCGAAGTTGGGTTCTGGAAACCGGGGAAGTGGGCGCCCGACGGAACTATACACGTACTCCCAATCATATTGTGGCTTGGAGGGCGAGGTGGCACTGGCCTCTATAATAGCCGGCGATAACTGCGTGATCCTGTGCATGGACAGGGCTGTGCGATCGGGACTCAGCTCGTAGGTCACCCTAGTCTGCTCACCCGCCTCTCCCGGCTTTGTGATAACCAAAGGCTGCCCGGTGCGCCATATCTCGTCTAAGCCTGTAGCATCCAAGCCCAATCCCCGGGCCGTGGCGTAGAGAGACTCGGTGGGTCCCCTGTCGGTGGCTCTGGCTGCTCCCATCTATAGGCAAACAACAAACTTTCCTGATGAGGAGCTAGAGCTAGAGGTGAGTTGCATGACCTACCTCCAGTTGAAGGAGCAGCAAGCAGGCGCAGCTAATCAGAAGATTAGCGAACTTCATTCTCGATCGCTGAGCCGCACTTGTAAGCACTTTGATTGTCGTAATCTGACTGATTCTGATTATGGCGACTGAACTGCCCGATCGCCATTTGATCACGCTCAATAGAAAATATATGTAGGTGTAACCCATGTGCCTTTTGATATCTGTTAAAGTGTTTAAAATAATAAAACCAAATAAAAAAACAAGGATGGAAACTTTGCGAAACAGATGTTTGTATACCCTTGTAGTTTGCAATTTTCTATGGAAGCTACTATATGATAAGTAGGTCGATTTTTATAAAATCGAAAGCCATCATATTAAAATCATAATAGAACCTTAAATTTTACAGTAGTTGTAAATATGCTCAAAAAGAACAAACTTATCTCTTTTTTTCCATTAATTTCCCGATTGTTCCTATAGAAACTATATGACATAGTCGTCCGATCTGGACCGTTCCGACTTACTATATATTCTACTTAAAATAGAAAGAAAACAATAAAAAAGTTTCATTGAAATCGCTCAAAAACTGCGTAACAAGTTAGAGACAGAAGAATAAAGCAATTTCCATTTGGCTGCTAGTGATAAGATGGAAATTCCTTCTTTTTGTTGTATGAGTATACTTCTTATCTATGCTTATCTGTAACGCGTTATTTAAATGCAGCAAAGGTTATTTTTCATTTCGAAAAAATAAAAAAATGGATAAACTAAATGTTTGTTTCATCCCAAGATATTTTGTTTCTTATGTTTTAAAACCTCGTCTACAAACTTAAGCCAATTTCGACTGGCCCTAAGGATAAAAATTATCGTTTTTTTTTTTATAAAAAACCCCACTTAATATTGAAACTAGAAAATAGGAATGAAAAATAATATTTTTAGACTGAAAAAAAAAACATGGAATGTCACATATGTGCATGTAAGCATTGAAGGATATTAATATACAAAACGGTATTTAAGTGTATCGTAGTTTAAATATCTCATTTTGTTAGTTCAGTCTTGAGAACACTAATTTTATTAAGCGGAGGTTTATATATTGGGGTGGTATAAACAAAAAAGCGACTTAGGCATTTTCAACTTGCAGATGCCGATGCCCAAAGCGATTGTTTTAATGTACTTGGACACAGGCACACTCACACACCGGCATTTAACGGCTTATGTAATGCAAGGAGTCTCCGGTACATAGAAAACTGTACCCGGCACAAGGCACATCCTAATTATGTACAGAACACCAGAATAAGAAACTTATGTGTGCCCTCTGGTGGGGCAAGTGGTGCGGTGAAAAACCAAATGAAAATGCCCCCATTTCCGCACCCACAGACGCACGCACAACAAAAACACACACGCCCACGCGTGAGGGTGAGTGTGAGTGTGAAAAGGCAAATTCTAAGCATATGCAGTATATTTTCAGAAAACACAAAGACAGTGGGGCGGATCGGGGAGCTGCCAGTAGGCTTAAGATTTTCTTCGAGTGGACAATACGAGATGCAAGGCAAACATAATGAAACATTTTTGGACAAGATGCAGCAGCCCCTCAGCGCCCAACTCTTGAGCTCCCCCAACACCCACACTGACTCACTCACTCACACACGTAAGGGAAAACGTCTAGAGATGCAGCTGCATTGTGCACTTTTGCACTTATGCATCCTTGTGCGTGTGCGTGTGCGTGTTTGTGTTGGGTTTACTTTACTCATTTGCAATGTTTTTGGTAAAATGTAAAATTGAATTATTTAAAATTTAATAGAAAATCTTTGACTTGCTCAAAAATACACACACTCGTGCAGAAGCAGAAGCATATCTTTATATATGATATATATACATATGTGGATATTTACAGAGGCATATAAACATGCTCTGACATTTGATGGGACAAGGTATGAAAACTAGCTTGAGCTCTTTGCTATTTGAAATGAGGCCAATATAAATCTACATATAAGGTGAAGAAACTCTACCAATGCGTTGTAAAAGCTATTATTATTATTTTTTTTTTTTATTACCATTATATTTACTTTTTGTTAAAAGCATATTTTAAATGTGCACATTCTCAAAAATAAAAAATGGATAAAATATAAAAAATAAATCGAATCTTCCTTGTTTCTTACTTATCTGCCCCTCTTCTATCTTAAAAAAATTAACTTGAGCGAATTTCTATTGGCCCTTCAATTATATACAATTTGTATATATTGTATTTTATTTAGGCTTTTAGTCAGACAACTAAGAGGACCAATATACAATTAAAAAAACGCATGTGTCGCGCCATTAAACTTTCGTTTCTACAAGATTTCTAAGAGACGAAGAGTTTTAACATTGGAATAAATGTATGTTAATACTTTTTACTAATATAAGCAAAAAACTCACACAATATGTGAACCTTTCTAGAATCAATATATCTTTTAAGTCATGATATGTAAGTGGGCGTTAAATAACTCTGAAGTTACTCTTTACCGAATTTGTGGTAGTGAATGATTTCAAGGTATCTAGGAATCGCATACTTTATTTTTCTGCCACATATATATTAATATATATTTTGTGCTTCACTTCATCCACACACCAGGATATGTACGAACACAGGCACACAAATAAAGCCTTAGCAACATCTTGAGCTTGAATGGCAAAGACCAAGATGAAGAACTACGTCCAGTGTCCTGCGTCTAATGTCCATCGAAGCCTTATACGCTTGTAGGCCTTGTTATCATTTCGGTAATTGCATTTTTGTGTTTGTCGTTGTTGTTGTTGCTCTGGTCGTTGTTGCCATTGCACTTTATGCAGTTTTTGCATCTTGTGCGTATTCTCTAAGGGGTTATTTTGGTAAATTTTCTTAAGAAAACCCAAACCACAGCTGCATTGGGTCATAAATTCTTGGCTAGCTCCTCAAAGAAATACATTGCATGGCGTGCTGATGTGTATCACTGTTTCTAATTTCGGCTGAGACAGAATGGTATTAATAAATATGCACAGCATGCATTATGTGTTAAGGATATGGAGTGTCCAGCCGAAGCTTTGTAATTTATTTTACGATAATAACTTTTTTGCGCCTAGATTTTCCTTAGCTAAAACTTTCGAGAGGCTGGCAGACCGTCAACACGACGAATCCCTTCACAAGCATGCGGACTTGGACTGCTTTCCTGCCATTTGTACAGGTGTCCACAAAGGGCATGGATAAATAAGATTTCCCAAGTGTGAGCCTGTATGAAACCTTTGCTCATTTCTTCGGTTGTCATTCCAATATTCATCGCTGAACATAATTTCAATGTGTTCTAAGCTTACCAATGAATATTGCAAATATTACTAATAAATAATAATAATGGTTAAAATGAATGCTTATTAGGAAGTACGAGATTGGTGACGAAACTTACCTTCCGGGGAACATCAGATCAAAGACCGATAATAGGAAACAGAAATACGGAAATATGAATATTTATGAACATCATCAGCTATTTTTAATCAATTTTATTAACTTTATTATAATTACTTTAAATCATAATTAACTAGAAAGGAGGAAATGTTAATTTTATATCTATGATACTTTGTTTTGAAGAAATTTACAACGGACTGAATTCCTATTACTCTAAACTCTAATAATTTTAAAATAATTACTTCCGTTTAAAAGATTTAGTTATTCGATTTTTTGTCCTTATATGCGTTCATGTTTTTAGAAGATAATTGTAAAATTTTAAAAGAACTAGAGGAACAGAAGATCTTGCCTAGATCAGACTCGCCTGGTGATAGTAATCAATAGTACACTTAAGCTCTCCTTTTCAGTACATATAGTGGTTTGATTTTATTTTAACGATATACTACTTTAATAAATCTTAAGAAATCAGAAATAAGAGTTCCATATGGTTGTAAAGAATTAGAGAATATACAAACAATAACCAAGAATGGCCCTGATATGTCCGCTTAGAACCATTGAAATTACTTTACATCGATTTAAAGATCCAGTTTGCACGTGGAAATTAGTTCAATCTCCTTTACTGACAAATTGGGGAATTCTACATATATAATGAAAAACATCTCACGGGACCAAACGCTTAAAAACGTATTGCTTGAAAAAATAGCAATATTTTTATGGCAATTCAAGAGAATTCTTGTATTTTTTTTTTGGCTTTCGAATAACATTGGTGGTAGTATCTGGAATTGATCAAAACGTGTTTGAATTGATTTGGCTTTGTGTATTCGATTCGATTGGACTCCCTGGCTGAGCTCGTAGTGCGTGGAAGCCTCTCGATAAATTTCAATTACTAACCCAATTAAAAAATGTTGTGCGCTTTTAGGCGAGCAAACAATAAAAAAGCGAAACATAAAAATGAAATAAAATAATAAATATAGGCATAAAAAAGCGAAATATTTTCAATATATTTGCAGAGCGCAGAGCTTAAAACAAAAACAACAATGCCAGTGGAAAATGCAGCAGCAGCGGCTCAAACCATTTTTAATTTATTTTTTCTCTGCCGCTCCGTTGTTGTCATTGTTGCTGCTACAGTTCTTGTTCTTGTTGTTGTCCCCCAACATTTACCGACGTCACACATACGCACCGTTGGCCCGGCCCGTCGTCTGTCCTGGGGTTTTTTATGGCCACCGCTGCCGTCGCCGTCGCTGCTGGCGCTGCTGGCCTGCTGCTGCCCCCTTCCCCTCCCCCGCCGCTGCAACACCCGGCCCACTTCGATGGTGGCAATCAGTGCACCTATGTACCCTGATCCTGGGCACAGGACATTGCTGGCCCGTTTGCTTGCACGCGTTTTCGCATTTGGGCATCTCTCTTGCTTTTTGTTCATTTTTTGAGCGTTCGTTCGCCGCCGCCACCGAGGCCAATGGTGGCGTCGACGTGTTTGAGCGGTACCGTTATATATTTTTATATATTTTATTTTTCATTCGCGCACGCATGCAATAAAACTTGTAAAAAACGTTGCCGCTGCCCGGGAAAAAACGAACAAGAGGTAAATAATGTACAGCGACGAATATGCGAATAAGAGAGTGTGTGTGTGTGGCAGCGGATGGGTGGAATGGTATGGGTGGAGCTGGCAAGGGTGGTTGGGCGGTAGGCGGTGGGCGATGGGCGGTGGGTGGTGTGGAGCGCGGTGCAGGGACAGTCAGACAGATGGGCAGCCGATGCGTTGCATACTTTTAGTCGCATCGATGCATCCTTACAGGGGCTTTGGGGGTATTTTTTGCAGCAGTTGGGGCGTTGTCGGTTTTATTCGTTTTTTGTGCGTGCAGCAGCAGCAGCAGCTGCAGCAGCAGCGGCGGCGGCGGCGGCAACAGCGGCGAACTGAAATAATACGCTGAGCTGGCACTTTTGACAACAACAACGATGATAATGATAACAACAAAGACAACAACCACTAAAGCAGCAACAACTATAGCTCGAAAAGGTACAACAAATAATTGAAACGCTGGCAGCGCAGCAGGCATCGCACTCGTCCTGTGCAGTTCCGTTCGCTTTGTGCGCTTTTTAAATTCCAACTGAAATATGCGTTAATTTATGTTGCGTTGTTAAGCTTACACCCCCCTTCCCCATCCCACACACCCACACAACTCGTTTTTTGTGCGTAAAATTGTGCCTTCCCCTCGGCAAATCCCCTGCCGGCCGACCCGGCAGCCTCATTACCTGCCCGCCAGAGTCGACAACGAATCAGTTTTTCCAGCTGCCCCCTGTCCCCAGCTCCGGGGCATCGAGGCTATATGTTGCACCAAAAGAATCGCACAGCCTCCCGTTTCGTTTGTTTCCTCTTTTTAAATCTCTAGAACGCGCAACAACAATTTAATATTTGGCCAAACGTATCGTTTATCACAATATTGATTTTTATTAATTGAGTGAAAATTGTTGTTGTTGGGTTGGGCACGCGTTCCACCATGCTTTATCGTATATGTTTAAAATTATTGAATGAAATTCAACAAAGCTTCTAGAAAACATTAAGCTACAAAAATTGACAAGATTTCTCTGATTTCCTTGTTTTCATTATACACCCTGAAAAATTGAGAACGATTTTTTCCAAGAACATTTCATCTCACTTTATCTCGCAGAGACATTCTTAAAATTGAGAATAAGCGATATTGAAGATGGCAAGCAGTTACCCTCAATGTTAAGCTTTTAGAGGACCAGGGATCCTTCACTGCCACAAATATCGTAGTTTGTATTTAAGTTTTCGACTGCCTTTTTCGATTTGCCGGAGTGGAGGAATTGGTAGAGTGCTGGACTGAAGTGCTGAAGGGTCGGGACTCGAGTCCGAGTCGAGTCGTAAAAATTGTGTTTTACAAATCTATCTATATTATATTAGAATTTGTATAATAATAACAATTTAACTTTACATATTAAATTTAACTAATTAAATTGACCTTATATTAAAGTACATTTTTTTATTTGTATCGGGACGATTCGTTCTTGAAAACGAGAAGACATTTTCTTAAATCAATCAATATTAGAATTCTTATTCTCCTCTCTGGTATTTTGGTTCTTGGGCTGCTTTCGAGTAGAAAAATAACTGTATCGAGAACGCTGAGAACGTTCTTTTCCTTTAGTGTATTCAATCATGAATGATCTTATTTTTTGAAAATAATTAATTATCTTATTTGCAGCACACAAGTTAGTATAACGACATTGAATCCAGATAAATATGTTTGAGAAACCATACTAATAAGAGACGTGCTTCAAAAATAACCACAGCTCAATTTAAAGTTCCGTATTAAAATACCACTCCTTCTTGAAGATATTCCTTTTCCCCTTTTTTGTTAATTTCTTATAATTTTTCGAGTAGGAAAAACTTTGGAATACAAAAAAAATTCTTACCCAGAAACAGGCCATTGAAAATAAAACTGGTTTAGTTCCTTGTCCTTCCTCATCGCTCTCATAGTGGCGGGATGTGTGGACTTTTTATTGGTGTCCTTTGGCTCAGCATCAGCAGCACAATCAATCCAAGACAGACGCAAATGGCAAGCAATTCGGGGACAGACAATGAAGAAACCAAAACTGGACATTATCTTTGCCGAAAAACGGGGAACAGAGTCATGCGGGCCAAATCATCGGCAAATATCAACATCGGAATCAGGCGTCGGCTGGTGTAAACCCACCCCGAAGGACCGTGCTGGGGACCAAGTGACCAGCGGAGGCTGAGCGGTGACCAGCGGCAAACTGGTTGCTCTCGAGATTGGAAGGGTTGATGCTGGATCGGATGCTCATCTTGGCCGGGATGCGTGTCAAAGTTCAGCGGCAGTTGATGCTGTTGTCCAGTTTAAAAAACCGGCCGGGATCAGCCTCATCTCGTTCTGGGTCCGAATCCGTTGAAATTTTGATGTGAAATTTCTGGAAAACGATAAAGGGAATTCTTATAAAAGTTTCGTGTCCTGCCACAGATGCCGGAGCTGATGCTGAGGCTGGGATCGAGCGTGAGAAAGTTTCAATACTGAACCAAACGTGTTTTCATCCTATGTCCTGCCGCAGATCCTGCACTTCTGACCCGCCTCAGCTCCTGCAACCAGTCGCTCCTCTTGGATCAACTACTTAGTCGGCCAGTCGATTTATTCATGCTATTTGGCGAGTTGGTTAATGGCAGCCATCCTGCCAGCCAAACATTAGCTTACCAAATGGCCAAAAGCCATCCATTGTTTGTCTATAAGTTGGTTCGGTAATTGTCCTCGAACGGAGTCACCATTTAACTCCAGGTCGCTCCTCGGGGATGACGTACTCGACCTTATTAGCTTAGATATTCCATTAGGCGCATTGATTACTCAGACATGCATTGATTTTTTCACAAGTGACTGCCAATTTCAATGCATAAGCGATGAGGCCGTGGCCACTAATGAGCTGATGCTGGTCAACCACTCATTTACCAAGAACTGGACGAAATTAATGGTTTCCTGGCGTTCTTTAACAAGAGAAATTACGAAATAGCTACGAAGCTATGATAGTTTCCGTTTTGATATAATTTAAATAAATCTGATACATCTGAAAACAATACTGAAGTGTGGATTAATATTTACAGTTGCGATGCTAAACTCTAAGCAACCAAGAAGAAATTAACAAAAAATAACAATAATAATATGATTAAAATTATTAATAATAATAAGCGCGGCCAAAGTTAATTCACACCCAAAATTCTCAAGTCTGAATTCTGTGACACACTAGTAAATAAAGACGATTTCTGTGGATGAAAACAGGTTGACTATGGACCTGAAATTACTAATATATCGAATACAGGTCACCAAAACTAACAGAGTAAAAAAATGTTATTATATGTATAAAAAGGATAACATTCTCTAACATATTGGCTGTTTTTTATAGCTTTGGCTTATGTTTTGGATTTTATTACTTAAACAGCACATTTTTCTTTGTTTCGATATTTAAGAATGCCTAGATAGTAATTTTTATTTATATAAGGTAAGCAATACCAATGGACAAATTTAACCTAAATACGTAGTATCAAGTTATTGGATTTTTTTAGTTTGTTTAATTTGTAGGTCAACTGACTGCACATTTTTTTCACAAAACAATTTTTGATATAAATGTGGAAAGTTTACAGACCCTTTAATATATTTTAATAATAAACAAAGCACGAAACACCCGGCAGTTTCTTTAAATATCTCGACAAATAATACTCACTTCCAGTCTGTAGATCTTTGGAATTTTTCAAAAATCGTTACAAAATTCAGCTGACAGTATAGTTCAAACAAATGCTTTTTTAGTTGCAAAATCAACCAGTTTTTGTAGTTTAAATGCAATTTTTGGTCGGGTTCATTAATTAAGCGAGTCTCGGAGCCCTTGGATGCTGAGCTGCAGACAGAAGTCACTTCAACGGGGTGGCCCGAGAACGAAGCCGATTCTAGGACAGTGCTGGCCAATAGGAAGACAAGATAATTTTGGGTTGAGAGTTAAAGAAAATCGGAACCGACGGGGCACCCCTTAAGAAATAACCACCACCTAGGAGCCATTCCCAGCCCGAATACGGTAGATCGAAATTTTGCGTAGTCTGCTTTTAAGCTCTATCTAAAACTATTCTCAATGGCATTATTTTCTGTTATCAGTATTTAAGTTTTTATTAGTTGGCGAAACACGTGCACGTCAATTGAGCGTAGTTCCGAGCGTTAAAGGGCGCAACAGGCGGCTGTTGGCTGGAACGCATCAGTTAGCTCGCTCTCCCTTATTCCGCGACGGCCGAAAAGTATGCTAGAATATGTTCAGAGCATCCACGGCCCGGGCTTGGGGTGGATTTTGCCTTCATTGTTGGGTTGGCTCAGCTAGGCTGGCCGACATTCGCCGGATTTGCTGGCAATTGCGCAACTTATTGAGGTAGGCACCACGGTGGTTATCTGAGAGATACTGTCGAGCTCTAGCATTTGAGGAGCTTGCTGCGAGGGCTCTACCCCCTGGCTTTTCTGCCGTCTGGCCTTCGGGACCGTGGTTCAAAGTTCACAGATGCCCGGCCCGGCAACCGGTTTGTATCTTGACCAGCCTGTCTTCGACCGGACCTCAGGAGCATCTTCCGAGGCGGTGAAGCCTCCGAATCTCCTTGAGACGTTCTCGGCGGGACGCAAATCAGTTGGCCAGTCAGTTGAGTTTGAACTTTCATTCGGTCGCGTCGCGTTTGCTGTTGTTCTTTTGTTTTTGGCCATTGGTTATTTGTTGAGCCGAAAAGACCTGGGTTCTTCTGTTAACTATTTAAATTGTTAAAAGTTATATTGTTTTCGTTAACTTTCTGTTAAATATTTATTTTTAAAAATTGTATATCCGTTGAATCTACAATCCTGACCTAGCCAAAAGAATTAGGTAAACAAAAAAATAAAGTTTAAAGTGCAAGCAAAGTGACACTTCGAGGATTTGAAGTACAAATGTTATCAAACATTAAGAGTCGGATATTATATTTTTAAACTATTGAAAATACCCTTTTCAGGACCTTTCGAGAATTCGAAGAATTAAGAAAAGCATTTAGCTAGTTATTCAAAAAAATAAAGCCCATGCCATCGGCTATTGCTTGGACTTGGTGTTGATTTTCCGAGTTTTCAAGTGTGTTTGAGTTAAGACCCAGGGCATTCACGTCATGGAACAATCAAATGGCAGTCGCAAGCACAGTGTGGACCAGTCTGAGCCACCGCACCCACAGTCCTCGGCGACGATTCCCTCATCGGAGAGTTGGAGTAGCAAGAGGAAGCTCTACGCCATTGACGAGCGGGAGGAGAGCTCGCCGGTGACTGTGGGCAAGGGTGACACGGATCTGGCCTACGACGCGGACGTGGATGAGCTGGAGCAGCCGGCAGGAGAGCGGGAAATCATCTACGAGCTGTTCCAGCCATGGGCTCTCAGCACATACGGTGATCAGGCCAAGACCAAGACGATAACGCTGCGCAAAAAGGCACGAATCCTGAAGGCGCTCGAGGGCAAGGAACACAGTCGCCCAGATAGCTCCAAGTTTCGATTCTGGGTCAAGACAAAGGGTGAGTGGGGGACGGGCAATGGAGACTTCGAAAGACACGACTTCAATTACGGCTAACCCTCCAATTCCAGGTTTCACCACCAACCGGCCCGATGGCTTTGAAGAGGCTCCGGGCAGTCGGCGCTGCCTGAAGCCCCTGCCCACCTCGGCCATTCTGTCCGACAATCCCGGCGACGTGGACCTCTTTGCCGCATCCACCAGCAAGGGGTTTGGGCGCCGAATCTACCGCAAGGTGGCGTGCGTCGAGGAGTTCTTTGACATAATCTACAA
Organism: Drosophila lacteicornis; assembly: GCA_008044355.1. Taxonomy (NCBI): domain Eukaryota; kingdom Metazoa; phylum Arthropoda; class Insecta; order Diptera; family Drosophilidae; genus Drosophila; species Drosophila lacteicornis. The sequence continues at coordinate 11,943 of VNKF01009908.1, forward strand.
CGTGCACATGGAGCTGGGCGGACGCAGTGGCATGCACGCGGGTCAGAAGCGCACCTATCGCATTGTGAGTGTAGTGTATAATTAAATATATATTATATTGAGATATAAATTTATAACTATATCTATACTAATTAAGAACTGATATTCGTCATTACTAATCTAAGAACATTTCTTACCCTTGAGGATTTATCCATGATATGGTTACACTTTTATTCCCATGCATGTATTATAATTTTAGTCAAAAGTAGTTATTTTCGTGCATAAGCAGCCGAGTCGATCTAGCTTTATCCATCTGTCCGATTATACGCAAACTTGTCTCTCAGCTTTTGAGCTATCCCAATGAAACTTTGCAGATAGGCTTCTTCATTTTCATCTTAGTATATAAGTCGGAACGGGCCAATTCGTACGACTATATCATATATGGCAGCGATCCTATGATCGATATAATAGGATGGGGTCTAAAAATTTCGAGATATAGCTATTGGTTAAGATTTCAGAATTACGGTTTTAATTTAATTAAGATCAGACACCTTTTCCATAAAGCTGCCATATAAGAAATTGTAAATGCAAAAAGTAAAATGTATAGGGAAAGTTAATGAAAAACAAAACTTCGTTATTATTGTAAAATGACCGAAATGGAAAGACTTGCAAACTGTAACGATATACAAATCTATGTTTACCAAAGTGAGCTGTCTTTCTTGTTAAACAGTTTTATTGTTTGTTTACCAAATTCTTATAATTTTTAAAGATCAGGAATATTGTTTCCTAGCAAGCCACGTTTCGGATTCGACTCCGACCATTGTAACCTTCTTAATTGTAATATTTTAAGTGACTGACAAAACAGTATAGAAAATATACTTATATGTATACTAAAAAATCGAATTTATTTTGAGTATTTTAAATTTACGAAAACAAAGGTTTTTTTTGATGATTAATCTCAATTTTCTAATCTGTAATGTTTTATTTTTTTTTTCCCACCCTAATAGATCACCGAAACCTATGCGTTCCTGCCCCGCGAGGCGGTCACTCGCTTCCTGACCATCTGTCCCGAGTGCAAGAAGAACCTGCGGCCCTCCTCGCCCTCGGCGGGCGGAAAGGATGGCGAGCTGGCCGGCAACGAGAGCTCCTCAGAAGTGGAGAACTATCTGAATTATTCATCGCACACGGAGAGCTCTCTGGAGGCGGGGCCCACGGCCAAGCGCCGCCGGCACTCGAGCGCCGACCTCAAGGCCTCGCTCGCGGGGGCCAGCGCCTTGGCCGGGGGTGTCGGAGTGGGTGTGGGCTCAGGGGTGTGTGCTGGCGCGAGCAGCTCCAGTGCCGCCCAGCAGCAGGATACGCCAGGGGCTGCACCGCCGCCAAGCCCTGGTCCCAGTCTCAATCCCACGGCAACGGTGACGGAGGCGACTGTCGAATCGACGCCAGTTAGCGTGCCAAAAATCCGGGTCAAGTCCCAGTTGCAGCGTCCGCTGAGTCCGCCGGACCACATCCTAGCACAGGTCGAAGCAAGCCCCAACACGGCTCTCCTGTCCCAAGCCAGTCCCAGTGTGCAAGGCTTCGATGCGCATCTGCTGAAGTCGCGGGACAATCTCCTGCGGTATTATGACTTCATGAGGCGCTTCTATGCCGGGGAACCGGTCTTAGCGCCGCCCCTCTACGGCAGCAGCCTACTGCAGAGCCTCAGCTATCCAACCCCCATTTCTGCCACGGCAACCCTTACCCTAAGCAGCACCACCTCTTCTCAGGGCAGGCCGCTAAACCCTCCCAAGGCCGCTTCTCCAGCTCCCAATACCCATACCAATACCAATCCCTCTCTGCTCAAGAACTCTCCGGACACTTCGGTGCAGGCACGCTCTCCGGCTCAGATATCGACAGCCACGCCTACCGCCGCCAAAGACACCGCCGCCAAGGACACCGCCCCTCTCACTCCGATTAATCTAACGAAATCTCTATTTTGCAGCCTGAAGAGCGGAAGCCAGGCCTCGACATCGACGCCTGTGGCCGTCCATGTGCCGCTCAAGCTGGAGCTGCCCAGTCCGCCCAAGCCGCTGACGGAAATGCGCATTCCCCAGCTGCGCAATCTGCCGCCCGTGGAGTTATCCTTGCCGCTGCCGCCGCTGGACCTGGAGCGACTGAAGCCAATTACCTCGACTTACTTGCAACTGACGCGCAGCATGGGCCTCAGCGACGAGGACGCTTTGCGCTTCGACAACTTGGTGAGTAAGGACTTCAAGTACTCGCTCTAGTCTAATGACAGTTTAGGTCCTTCAATTCAAATTCGAATTATTCGATCTCAAGCGAGCAGTCCAAAAACTGTATTCTAATATCCCAAAATCTATCTCAGTTTTCATCTCTTTTTGTGGAACGGAGAACACGATAAAGTTGACAAAATGAAAATGAAATGCTGACAGCAATCAGTTTTTATTATTAAACAAATTCGATTTTATTCACACTTTATATTACATTTGCATATTAAATTTAAAGCCCTTGGCGATTTACAAAACTTATTGAAATCTCTAATACAAAAAACAAAAAAAAATATATATAAAATTTTATATATTGTTTACTTTACAAGCGAAATTATGCACGTAGTACTTGTTCAAAATTTATATAAGACTTATTTATCGCTTAGTTGATTTTTAATCCTAAAAGTTGATTACGCTCTGAAACTATTTCCGCTTCAGAGAATTATTTAATTTCACTTACCTAGACCTAAGACCCAACACTCATTACGATTTTCACACACTTGATCCGCCAACAAATTTTACTAATCTAGTTTCTTTTTTCATGACATGCTTGGCTTATAAATGTAACCCAACTAATGCAATGCTAACGAGCAAGAAAGACAGTGACAGAAAAAGAGTTTTGTTGGCAAAACAACACCCTCTATGCTGACTGCGACGCCTCCAACAACAATCCACCAGCTTCAGCACCCACAAACGCTTTCGGCCACCAAATGCGTACTGCGTTGAGCATCGCACAAAATTATGCAATAGTTATTTCACATATTTTAATAATTTTGCTTTGATATTCAAATTGAATCTCTCGTTTCGCATCCCTTTGTGCTTCTTTATAGTTTCTGATCTCTTAATGCTTGAATTATTTTTGGCTGCAATTCATAAATTGCATATATTATGTTGTTAACATGCTTAATCTATTAATGGTATTATTTTAATTTTATTTATTTTGGTTTTTTACCATTGCGTTATATATTTCTTTCTTTCGATTTTTTACAGCTCAGTTGTTAGCGAAAGCCCCAAATATTGTTTGAAATAAATTAGTTATACGAAACTTTTAATGCTTTTTAATTAATTTGGCCACCGATCTGAAAATAAAAATGTTTAATACCTAAAATGTATATTTATGCGAGTAGCTTTTAAATAACTTAGAACGCTTTGTAGTTGCTTATATATTTATGGAGGAAGATGGTTCTATGTCTTCTAATATTCCAGGTAAGTTCACTCGATTCAAACTGTACCCAATTGAGCCGGAAACAGGTCTTCACTAAAATACTTTTATCAAGTCGCTTTAATGCGAAATTCCCCGTACAAGATTGACTCAGACCGTTCGTCATTATCTCGGGGCTTAGCCCCTACTGATAGTGCTTTTAAAACTGAACTGATGAAACTTTTTATTTTTCTGAATTGTTTACTATAAGTATTACTTCACATTTTCTGACGTACGAGTATATACTTGAAAATGTTAGTACACATTTAGAGTAACAAAGCCTAATTAGGTGGGAATTAAAGGGATGATTTACTTGGTCGGCTCTTGCTGCTTAGGCTCCTCCGGCTCCCCTTTGACAGAGCTCAGCACAAACCTCACAGTCAGCACTCGTCCGTTCTTATCCACGATCGTCTTGATCAACTCCCCGTTCTTGGCCTCGATTTCCGAGGCAGAGATGTTCACCTTGGCCAGAAAGTCGTCAATGGGAGAATCCGTTCCAGCGCCACTTGCGGGCGGCACTGTTGGAAGTAGATTCACAGGACTTTGGGTGGTGGTTGGGTCTTGCACTGGCACCCAGCCTGGCTCCCAGCCTGGCTCATTCGGCTCCTTTGCGGTCGGCGGACTTGCCGGTGGCAGAAATGGGTTTCCAAAGAACGTACCAGCTGGCAGCGAAGGAAAGGCTCCAAAGGACGGACTCTGCGTCTTGGGTGTACTTTCGGGATAAATGGGACCGGGTGGCCTGGAAATATCGGGGAAGAGCGAATCGAACGGACTGTGTCCAGGGGAAACGGGGGAAAGAGGGCCGCTATAGGTGCTGGTGGTGGTCGTCACCCTTCGTCCTTGATCATCCACCCCCGTCTTTGTCTCGACTCTAGGTGTTACTCCTTCGGGAAGACCCCAGTTGGGAAAAAGCGACGAGTGGGGAAACCCACTGCCAAACGAATTGGTGAAGCTGTCCAGTCCGAAGTTGGGTTCTGGAAACCGGGGAAGTGGGCGCCTGACAGGACTAGACACGTACTCCCAATCTTCTTGCGGCTTGGAGGGCGAGGTGGCACTGGCCTCTATCCTAGCCGGCGATGACTTCTGCGTGATCCTGTGCATGGACAGGGCTTTGCGATCGGGACTCAGCTCGTAGGTCACCCTAGTCTGCTCACCAGCCTCTCCCGGCTTTGTGATAACCAAAGGCTGCCCGGTGCGCCATATCTCGTCCAAGCCTGTAGCATCCAAGCCCAATCCCCGGGCCGTGGCGTAGAGAGACTCGCTGGGTCCACTGACGGTGGCTTTGGCTGTTCCCATCTATAAGCAAATAACAACGTTACTCATATGGGGCTAGTGGTGGCTGCATGACCTACCTCCAGCTGAAGGAGCAGCAAGCAGGCGCAGCTAATCAGAAGATTAGCGAACTTCATTCTCGATGGCTGAGCCGCACTTGTAAGCACTTTGATTGTCTGAATCTGACTGATTCCGATTATGGCGACTGAACTGGCCGATCGCCATTTGATCACGCTCAATAGACAGTCGCGCGTAAGCATGTGTAGGTGTATCCCATGTGAATTCAAAAATTAAGCTTAATTCCTCCCAAACGTTATCGCTCTGAAATAAAGGCATTCAAGTTTAAGAACATGAAGGAGAAGATAGCTCAATACACTTAGATTTATTTGAACTGATGATGGGATTTAGATTTTCCTACCTGGTACGTGGGCTGCTATATATATTTCTGGCCTAGGCAACACTAAGTGTTGTTAGCTGGAATCTGACATTTCCATTGAAAAGTTCGACATTTTTAAGCATAAACGTACTCAGAACGGTTTGACGTACGACTATCATTTGTGTTGTTTACAGTTACTTAAAAAAATCAATTTCGCAAAAAAATGGAATTAACTCGTGAACATTTTCGTGCGATCATTTTTCACAACTTTCGGCGTGGATTATCACGACAAGAGTGCAGCGATGAACTTAAATCTTTGTATGACTATGAAGCACCATCCTATAGCACTGTGAAAAACTGGTACAACGAATTCAATCGTGGCCGACGCTCCCTCAAAGTCGAATTCCGCGAAGGTCGTCCAAAAACAGCCGTTGTGCCAGAAAACATCGATGGCGTACGTGAACTAATAATGCAAGACCGTCATGTGACATACCGTGAGATAGAGGCATCCCTAGGCATTTCTTCCACCAGCATACATTCGATATTGCATG
>VNKF01009911.1:0-10280 GCA_008044355.1 Drosophila lacteicornis
GAACAAACCTTTTTTACAGCCAGGTGCTCATGCAATATCGAATGTATGCTGGTGGAAGAAATGCCTAGGGATGCCTCTATCTCACGGTATGTCACATGATGGTCTTGCATTATTAGTTCACGTACGCCATCGATGTTTTCTGGCACAACGGCTGTTTTTGGACGACCTTCGCGGAATTCGTCTTTGAGGGAGCGTCGGCCACGATTGAATTCGTTGTACCAGTTTTTCACAGTGCTATAGGATGGTGCTTCATAGTCATACAAAGATTTAAGTTCATCGCTGCACTCTTCTCGTGATAATCCACGCCGAAAGTTGTGAAAAATGATCGCACGAAAATGTTCACGAGTTAATTCCATTTTTTTGCGAAATTGATTTTTTTAAGTAACTGTAAACAACACAAATGATAGTCGTACGTCAAACCGTTCTGAGTACGTTTATGCTTAAAAATGTCGAACTTTTCAATGGAAATGTCAGATTCCACCTAACAACACTTAGTGTTGCCTAGGCCAGAAATATATATAGCAGCCCACGTATGCAATTTCACTTTCGCTGGGCAACAATGGGAGCCAAACAGCAAATACAGACGGAAAGGGCCCTCAACGCTCCACTGGGTCGACTGCTGGTGAATGGAGACTCCAAAATGAGGTGTGTTTTGTCCACCAATCGCTTGTTCCGACAGCTAACTGTTGGCGTTTAATCAAATGGAACCCCTTTTCGATCAGAAGCCAGGGCCTCAAGTGCGTAATAAATGTTTATAGCCTAAAAACCTGTTGTAAAATCGATTAATTTGTAGATTTTAACTATAAATGATATGTATAAATGACTTTTTCTTTTAAGATATTGTTTATTAGCTTCGTAGTTATAAGTTCCCGTTTAAAGATCTATCTCAATATCTTAAAAATCAATATTCTTAACATTTTTCTCCTTTAAAAGTCTCCATATTTTAGTTATTTAATAATTTATTATTTTATTTCCTTTAATTTCAAAAAATGTATACTCTTTTTTTTTATTCAACAAAACTCTACAGAACCTTTTAAAAAATAAAATATTACCCTCCCATTTTGTGGTACAGTCTTGAGTTAGTACAATATATCAACCAGAAAGCAAAGAAAGAAATCAGCCAGGAATTTAAAATAGTATATTAACGACAGTTTAATCTAAATTTGATAACTGAATTTGTAGAAGCATGCCATTTAGCGAAAATAAAGAACAAAAACCACTCAATGGGCAGGTGTCTTATCTTAAAACACAGATAATTGTATCTCCCCATTGATTCTGTTCAAAGCCATTCAAGCAAAGCCAAAAAAGAAGTAAATTTGTTCAAATTTAAGGCGTTTAAAATTTTTCAAATCACACGTCAATCGGCTGCCATATATCTGGTGGCAGAAATCCCAGCTAATCTGGGACTAACTACCGAAAAAAACAAGCACAGGCGATAAGAAATCGGCTGGCAATGGGGCGCCCGTTATTAAACCGATTAGGCTTAATCGAATCTCGCGCAGGGATCCATAAACGTAGCGAACTTAATTGCCAGTTAATCGTTTAATATGCATCTTTATTTGGAATTTCCCTTATCCGTTAACGCATCTAATCGGAGATTTCTCGAGCACCATCTAGGGCGCCATAAATTACTTTTGATTATCTTGATTAGGTCAGCAGTTTTTCCGAGCCCAAAATTCTGCTCGCCGGCGTGACCAGATACTTGGCTTCGGCTGACCTTATCACTCTGTCTGCCCGCAGTGATGATGAGTAGTCCGCCGATCGAGTGTATCTGTATCTGTATCTTGGACGAATTAAGTGGGTATTTTCCAAATGCCCCCACAAAGTCAACAATACGACAAGACAAGGCAATAGGTTGTCTTTCGCCCCAGATATCTGTTCGAGGCGCGTGATCCATGTCCAAAGTTCTATTGGAAGTATTTTGGAGTACCCGATGTGACGGCACAGGCTTAGATTTTAGATATGCCTTCCCGGTGTATGCGTTGGGGTTTCTTAATTAGAAACGAAAGAAAACATTAACTGTCGCGAAAATCCCCTGATTTTATGATGGTTACACGGAGAGCTGAGAGAGCTTAGAGAATGTAATGGCTTTTCAGGCTGAATTAAATTGTTAAGTTATATCGTTAAAATATTGTAAAAGTTCTAAAAGGGGTCTGTGTGTTTGGTTTATAAATTAGCTGGGCTTTGAGAAATAAATGCTTTAAAACTCTATTCAATTTGTGGTGTTACATGTTTCCCTGGTGTTCAAATGTTAAGTTAAAGGTATATATTTCACAAACTCTGAGTGATTTCAAAGGTGTTTTCTTAATTACTGGTGAAAGGCGTGTATATTACTTGCATAAACCATATAGTTTTATGGTTTACTTGTATATTAATGAGTATTCTTTGGCAGAAATATTTAAAAATGTATACTATGCATCCTAAAACGCTCCTAAACTAATATTGGCCGGAATTAACAGACTTAAAACAAAACCGTAAACCAGATTTTCTGTCTAAACCTTCTTTCTTTCTCTCTCAGAGAATCTCCGACAGGATGAGGCCAATTGACAAGTATAGAACCTCGCGACTCGTGCCGCGTATGCAAATAGGAACCCTGATCCAAATTGATGTGGACAATAGCTCAAGCTCATCCACCCGCACACTTCCGAAGCCAATCATCGCAACCCCTGGGATCTGGGAACCAGAACCCATCCTCCCATTGTAAATCATATACGCAATAGGCCGCCTGCCCTGTGTAATTTCCGATCCCAGCGAGTGTGGATTATCATTAGTACATTGTCTGTGGCATCTTATCAATTAAAGCGATTCGCCTTTGAATAATTACAAAAAAGCCGTAAACACCGGCGACAATTAGAATGTGGATGAATGTGTAACTATTCGGCGTGGGACCCACACTCGAGACGTGACTTTCGAAATAAATACGGCTATGCGGATATCGGATAGCGGATAAGTTCGATAAGTCCGATAAGTGGCGATAAGTACAAGAACCCAATTAATGGCGGCTCCGATTTTGAGTCAGTTTACGTTTTCATTTATTTTTTTTAGGGGAGTTAGTGACTCAACGCCGAATAGTTGAATTCTTTGATTGGTTTTGGAATGAGTCACGGTCACAGGTGGATTTGTAATAAAATTGACAAACATTTACCTATCAAGGAGAAGGTAATAAAATGCATTTTAACGATGCCTCTTTTATGTTTCACTTTTTTTGGTGAAAAGCAAATATTATTTAGGAAAACTTTTAGCAGTTTTAACACTTGTTTGCACTGTAAACTATTTTTTTTTAGAAGCTATTATTGCTTGGTATTTCTTTTCTTTGCTTTCAGAGGCTGCTGCTGCTTGGCAGGACGCGGAACCGTTGCGGTCTCGGACTGAACTCCATCGGCTCGGAGCGTGGCACGCGTCTTTTATAACGGAACCTCGGGTAACCAAGAACGGAACGGAGAACCCGCGGCGGAGAACGCAGCGGTCAGGGCACAGAATGATTACTGAAAAGCGGTGCGAGCATCGGCCGATGTACAGACACACCGACACACACACCCGCAGCACCGCACACACACACACCCAGGCCACAAACACACTCACACACAGGCACAATTGAACCGAATTATGGCAACACTACACTCAGGTTTATGTGCTCGTCTTTTTTTCTTTTTGGGTTTTCGCTTTTCCGCTCTCGCCCGCCAGAGATTTGCATCAAAAATGCAGCGCAGATTTAACTGCACAAAAAAGAAAGAAAGAAAAACGAAAAGAAAAAGCGCTCGCCGAAGGTGAAAACTGCACTTGCCGAGCCGAGCAGCGCTCTGCCGGCGTCGCGGCTTAGAAGCTGATTAATTGATAAGCAGGCAGGCAGGCAGAGAAATTGCTAAACGAACGGTAATTGGCAGCTAAGCAGGAGAGAGAGAGCGAGCGCAAGCCGGCACACGGCTCTCACGCCCACACATGCAAGTGTACACTGAGAGAAAACGGGGGGTTGCTTTTGGATTAAGGAATGAATTCGAAAGGAAGTATCTTTAAGAATAATTTATAAAATATTAATATAACTTATTAAAATATTAAAAAAATTAACTAATGAATAATATTTATTATTACTTGATCGATTGTATATTTTTATTACAAAATAAACCAGGTTTTTACCGCGATCTCAAACCCATATACCAAATTTGAGGTATTATAATTTGTCGATATAGTCCATGTTAATATATTATCCAGTAACTTAACTTAAGCAAATCCTTTTCCTACTTTAATTTAAATAATCAAAATAATCCTTATTCTCAAACCCCTACTTTCCATTTTCATATATTATTCTGAAAGTTAATCAAATCATTTTATTTTTTTTAATATAAAAAGCTTAAAATATGTTAGTAATTTAAAGATGAATAAACAAAATAAACCTGGTTCTTAAGCCCCTATACAAACATGTTTGATATTTATCATTTTCATATACTAGTATTATTAGTATTATTCATATACTATAGTATTATCCTCAAAGTTAACTTAGGCTCCGTACTCAGACACACGAAAAGTGTTTCTAAGCAGTACGATAGAGCGAGAGGGTGAGTATTGACCTCTCGTTTTGGCTCAATGCTTAGGAACACTTTTCCCGTGTCTGAGTACAGAGCTTTAATCAAATCTTTTTCAATTTTTAAGCAATAAATGATTGAAATATGGGAAAAGATTAATTTTTTTAAGACAATTTTTCCGAATTCCAATTGACACATATGTATACATATGTACATACATATGTATGTTAGTTTTTAATAATAATAATACTTATAATTTATTATTACTAAATACCCTTTTTTTATTGTGCATGAGAAGGATAGCATATAAAAGAGAGCGCCACACAGGAAGTGACGTTTTTATCAAGATCGAGATTGTCACATTTTGGCAAATAAATTTCACTTGATCGAGCCACACGGCCCACTGCCCGGCTGCCACTCGGTTAAAATTAGATCGAAATTAATTTACTTACTTTTTTACAGCCCCGAAAGTGACCAATTGTTGCACCCACATCGTGCAAAATGCAAAATGCAATTCACCGAGAGACAAATAAATGCTAATTGAGCGGGACAAATTCGAGGGAGCGAACGAGCAGAGGCTGTCGTCGCAAATGCACCGGCCTTTGTTTTCCATTGCGACGTCATTAAAGTGCAGTTAATGTGGCAAAAGGCGAAACAAAAGTCAATGTCAAACGGCAGCTGCTGCTCTCGTTTTTCCAAGGTGACGTCGCCGCAGAGGGGTGGACAGGGAAAAACCCGAAGGAAAGGGAAAGTGGAAAACTACCGAGGTGCGTGTGTTTCGGTGCGCGCGCGGGAAAAATCAAAGTGCATTTCCGCAACAAATCGCCGCTTGACAGCAATTACCGTCAACACGAGCGGTAATTTGTGACTATCGCGAATGGTGAAAATCTGGCTAATACCCTGTAGCCCGGGAGCAGTTTACGACTTTTTAATAGAGCCATTGCTCCGTTTGCTGAGGATAAATGCCAGGGAAATCACGAGTGCGCAGGTTGTTGCGGTTACAGAAACATGTGGTCTACAAAGGACTTAATGGCTGCCCATTTAACCATGAATTCGTGGCAATTTGTTGCCATATTTTCGCCGAGCAAATAACAAAGTGGCGTGTGTGTCAAGTAGCGTGGAATGCAATTATCATATTTGATTTGTTTGCTCATTAGATAGGGGAAATCTTTTAAATATTTAGCAGATAAATAAAGCAGAAGGATTAATTAATCAAATTTTTAAAGGAAAATATAAATAAGTTAATTTTGCTTATAAATAAATTGTAAAAATCATGAATTCTATTTTTATAATAAACTTACCTTTCAGTTATTATAGGTTACCATCAAACTTCTTTAATACAACAAAACCCTTTAATTTTATTAATTAAAGTACTTAAACAAAATAAGTAAATTGACTTCCTTATGTCCCCTTAACTAAAGTTAATCTCCATCTTATCATGCATTTCCTTTCCCCATTGTCCCAAATATCGCCAAAACTAATGACATCCAATCAAAACTAATGAGGTTAAATATAGAATGCGCCTGCACCTTTTACCGTTTTATCAGCCCGCCGAAATCAACGTGGCCGCCGTGGGAATGTGTGTGCGAATGAATGCATTTCATGAATGGCAAAAAAATGCAATTTAACAAGCGTGTTGACAAAAGGCGCTCGGCAAACGTCACGCGATTCTGACGATGGCGGGGCAATCAAGCTAGAAGAAATGGCAAATAAAACACCGCACCGCACCGCATGTGACAAATTACGAACACTGGTGACCCCAATAAAGTCGCTGCAATTACACAGAGACACAATTACATTAGGCGACGGGGTTAACGGGAATCGGTGTCGGGCCGCGGCGTGACTGCAATTCTGCAAATTAAAATCGAATCGAATCAATTGAAGAAGTAAATTGCGCGAAACATGTGATTGGAGGCGATTCGGTTTGCTGATGGGGACAAGCAATCCAATTAAGTAGTTAGGCGCCGGCAACGAAGTGAGCATTCAATCAGGACAAGCAATAAAAAATCATGAATGCAAAGTCACTTATCAACTCTTATGAATTTCAAAAAGTAACTGCCTTGCGCGCCGACTCTGCTACTGTGACCCAACAATTTCCACACTCTGGCAGCGCCCGGCACCTTGACAGTTGACAGTGCTGCCACCCCGTTGTCACGACTCTCACACCTTATTTTGTTGTTTTTCAAGCAATCTTTGCCTTATTTAGCTAAAATAATTAATCAAAAAATGTGTGTTTAATTTTTACAAGTTCGTTGCTTTTATTAAGCATCGCTAACTGGCTTATATCTGTTGGAGCTGGGCTGCAACGCGCCGCGTCTGCATCAAGGTGGCAGCACTGGCAGAACGTTGCGGAGCTGCGAAAGTATACGAAAGAAAATTGATGATAACTTTATGTAGTCGAATCACAGACAAAATAACAGGTATTCCGTAAATTATATTTAATATTAAAGTAGATTTCTGTCATAGTTCAGTAGTTTAAACGGTTTTTCATTTCTTCATGTGCGATTTACCTCAGGTTGGCGCCTCACTGGCGTTGCCGGAAAGTTGCAAAAAATACAAGCCACTGTCAACGTTTTCTTTTCTTCACGTTTTTAGATTTTTCTATGCATTTCCCCTTTGTACCATTTATTTCAAAGGGATTTCCTTACAAAAATTACCTTTTTCGCCTCTTCTTTCCACTTCCTTTTGTGGATTTTCTGGAAAACCAGATTTTTGGTATATTTTCTAATAGCTTGGTGGTATATTTTCATGTTCCAGGCTTGGCCACACTGAAAACGAAGAGAACGCAGCGCAGCCGAAAAAAAATTAAAGCAGCACGCGATATATTTTTTATTTTCAAAGGTTATAGCCACATTTAAAGGCATCCGCCGACATCAGACGAGGGACAAAAGTGCCGGCAAGCCGTAAGTTAACAAACCTTTGCAGCCATTTGCGTATTACAGCCGCGCGAACCGAATTGAAAATTTTGCAAGAACCGAAAAAAAAAACGAAAAAATTTTGCACATCGTCGGCGGCGGCGGCGACGTCGGCGGCAGCGGCTCTGCTCCTCTGCCGCAGTCGCGGCGGTAGCGGCGCAGCAGCAAAAGGGAGCAGCTGAAAGATGAAAAATGAGAAATAATGAGAAAAAAAATCGGTGGGTGCCCGTTTTAATGGATTTTCGAAGAATAGAGGTGGAAAGCGTGGAAATTATGTGTAAATTCGATATGTAAATTCGGCATGTGCCGTGAACTGGTGTGTGTGCGTGAAATTCTTATTGGAAAAGCGTGCTCATCGGTGTGAACGAACGAGCGAAACATTTCGGCGGCGGCGGCTGCTGTGTGTGCGTGTGTGAGAGAGAGCGAGAGAGCGCGCACACGCTTTTTTTTAAGGTGGTGTGTGGAGGACACACACAAAAGAAAGACAAAGAAGAAGAGGAAGCACTAGGCCGCTGCGCTGCCGGCTAAAGCTCTGCTCTGTCGCTGCCTCAGTCGCAGTTGCTGTCGCCGTCAGCGCCGCAGTTGCTGCATTTTGTTTAGCCAGGAATTTCTTGCCCCCAAAATAACTTCAAAATCTTTTTGATTGCCATTGCGCCGCTGCTCCCTCGTATGTCAAAATATATTCGGGGGGGAAAAGTAGTATTGGGAATATATTTCTCACCCCGTTCGAGTGTGCGTGTGTGTGTTTTGTTGTTTATCGCTTTGCATTTTGATTCGCAGGCAACATCTAGCAGAAAAGCAACAACAACAGCAGGAGCAGGAGCAGCGGAAGAAGCAGCAGCAGCAGCGGCAAGCAAAAGACTGATTACAACGTAGCAGCAAGGAATTTAGAGCAGGAACCTCAGGATTCTGCCACTGCACTGAATTGTGGGTAAACCCAATTGATATCCCCCCGCTTCGATAGACGTCGTCGCTATAACTGTTGTCTTCCAGGAACCGAAGCGAGAGAATAAACGGCAAAAAAGGCAAACTGCATTCGACGGGGAAAAGTCGGGAGCTGAAGGGTTCGGAGGGACGGACGGCGAAGAACCACCAAAACAAGGCGGAGAAAGCAGGGACAACAACAACGGCGAACAACAACATGGAAGATCTTCTGGTGGAAGTTCGGCTCGACAATGGCGCCTACTACAAGGTGAGCTGGAATAACATTAAAAAGTAAAAGAATTGGAAGCCAGAGCGGAAATAGAGCGAAGGGGAGTTGGGGCGGCAGCTGCCTCAGTTTCTAATTTCGTGGATTTTAGCTTTATTTCTATAAATAACCGCAACATTTTGAGTGGAGTCTCGACATCATTCACCACCACCACCGCCACTAACACTAACACCAACACCGATAGCAGTGCACCACCACCAACGCGGGCACGCACACTGCGCGACGCAACGCAGCGCGACGCGACGCGAAGCGACGTCTCTGCCCGCGTTGTGGGGGTGTCGGCGTCGCTGCCGGCGGCAACAGAGCCTGACGTCGTCGGTCACTCGGATTTGTTGTTTTGGTGATTTCCCTTTTAAAAAGCGATTTCAATTCGATGGCAAAGAGATAAGGCGATTAAATCATCCTTTTTCGCGATAAAATTATGCGACTTGCGCTATTTTGAGTATTAAGCCTTTAGTTAAATCGGAAATGAGGTTAGTTTGGTGTTTTGTACAAGTTTTTAAATAAAGATAGCTTCCTTTTCTGATAAAATAGCTTATGGTTGCTTAAGACCCGTTTTAAATAGCTTAAAAATGATATCCGGTTGAAGTTTATTCGATTTCTTATAAGCATTTATTCAATTAAATAATTCTAACTCGCTTTTCAAGGATTTTACTGATTTTAAGCCTCGTAATTAATTTATAAATGAGGTTTGGATTCTATTCTAATCTAGGTTTTTCACGTTAGTTTATAATTTCCTTTTTCTTTTTAATAAACAAGTTTAAAGCCCTTTTTAAAGGGTATCTGGGTAAATTTTAGTCTGAGGTAAAAACCCGTAAAACCTTATGTTAACAAGATAACAAGTTTACGATAAACTAAGACCCTTATGATAATTTCTCTTAATTTCCTAACAGTTTTCTCTCTCTTATGATGTCATCTTAAATATAGTTTATTATAATAGCCTTACCTCATTTTCTTACCTCCTTAAATACTCTATCTGGAATCCTATTTATTAGTATAGCTATTGAACTTTTGAGTGCATTTATTTATTAATTTAATTGCCTTTATAGACAAGTTGAAAGTCCCCAAGTCCTCATATTCTTACCTCCTTAAATACTCCATCAGGAATCCTATTTATTAGTATACAGCTGCGGTCAAAATAATAGTAGTGCCCAGTAAGGCTATATAAAATCCACAAAAAAATAACTTTGTAAGCTCTTTAAAAAAATTATTTTAATTTTCATTAAAGCTTAACTAATAGTAGATGTTAATAACACATAACAACTTGAAATTACTCAAAAGAATTATTAAGGAAAAATATAAATGTTGAATTTGACGAAAATTGAGTCGGTCAAAATAATAGTAGTGAAACTTTTGAAAAATTACCACATCCTAAAAAAAATATTTAGGAATACCTGATTGATTGATTATTATAGATCCATGGATAAGAATTTTTTTGAGTATTAGTTAAATATCCTTTATAGACAATAAGGACTCCTCAGCGATTTTCCCTGGAATCAACTGAGATTTGGCATATTTTCATAGAAAAAATTGTTCTACAACTTGCAAATGATAAAAAATTTTGTATGGTAGTATTTTTAGGACTTATTTCTGAATGTCACACCAAAAAATCTCAATCGGATTGAGTTTGGGTGA
>VNKF01009912.1:0-19087 GCA_008044355.1 Drosophila lacteicornis
GAAAGTCACTTGATAATTCCTGAAACCATTTTGAATTTTTTTTAATTAAGTTTATTTGAGTTATTTGGAACTCTAAAATAAATGAAATCGATATAAAGAGGTCTTAAATCTTCTGGCTATTACAATAAATAAATAAATACAAATAATTTGTAGAATTATTGCAATTCGGAAAAAAAAAATAAACTAATTTTAATATATAATCATTTCAGTTTAAGAAAGAAAATAGTTTATTTTTAAATAATCACTTAGCTGATGGTAAAGTTAGTAATTATACATTTTTGACATTGTTCAGGATTAAAGAATATTTTCCCTGTGACTTTTACAGAACAAATTGTTTACATATAAATAGCTTTTGGTATTTTCGAATTTATTTACAATTTTCAGATCTGGCCACATTGTTTATTAAACTTTTATGTCATTGAATCAAGTACCATGTTTAATTCATTCGGAATTCATGTATTTATTTATTGAATTATGGAAAAAATATGTGTGCATAAATACCATTTTATGTATTTGCTATATTTCTTATAAATACGTTAAATTATATTTAAATTAGGTGGCAACGCCGAGCAAGAATTTAAAACAAGTTCAGTCAATTGACGTGAAAACAGCTAGGTTCATTGGAAATTGTTTGAAAATTGTAGACATTATTTTCGACTGATGCCGGATGATGCTTACTAATAAAAAGCTGACTGCAAAAAGTCAGGCATCTCTGTTAATTTCAATTCTGAAACTCTTTGTCGCATAAAAAGGGGTTCTTTTTATTTCAGGAAGAATAAACAAAGTAAAGGGTAGGAAAATATGGAAAACTTCATTTTCAGGACCTTCGAATATTTCTCAGCCGTCCAGGAGCTTCGTTGCAATCCCTGCTGGCAATAATATTGTCCGTCTTAGCTGGATTTAATTTTTTTGCAACGCACCGCACCCACAGTCCAATGCGAAAATCGTGTCGCATAATTTGCAGTGAACCGCAATCGACATAACTCATACGCCGCGTGTCCCAAATGGAGGTTAAGAGCCAGTGCAGCCGGTGCAGTGCCAGTTATTTTGACATTGGTTGCACGTGGCGTATGCGCAACATTCTGTGGTCAGTATACGGTGGTCGTCGGTGGTGGCCCCTGGCCACTGGCCACTTCGATATCAAAATCTTGAATTAACAACGGCAGCCGCACCCCGAAAACCAGAATGTCGCTTTTTGCTCGGATCCATTTCAATTGCAATCATCGCCCCGGCCTGGCTTTTTATGCCATATTTTATTGGCCAATTGGGAGCTTGGTTTGTGTGTGTCTTTATTTGTACTTTCGGCAAGGCCCTTTAACAAAAAAAAAAAAGAAAAAATCAAAAGCTGGTCCAGCTAATTGTACTTTACAATAATATATGTATATGTCACCTAAAATCCACTTCCTTTCACTTGTCACTTAAAAATTTGAATTTGCCGCTGTAAATAAGGTAAAATAATAATAACACGCCTTAGGCGTGACCATTTATGGTATTTTTTTTTTTCAATGTAAAAAACGCTCTCGCTGTCCATAAACGCATTATTTTGTTAAAAATATAACTTTATTTAGTTTGGCACCATGCTTCTGATAAAATTAAAATAAACTTCTAACCAAAATAGTTTGTTATGGACAACGAGATCGGTTTTTACATTGTAAAAAATACCAAACGGTCACCGTGCACGCCTACCAGCAGGCGATGTTTTTAATATCGATATGTTGAAATATCGAATAAGTAGTCTGTCGAATGGTCGCATGAAAGCCAAAGTGAACATATGTTTTTTGTTTGATTTCGATTGCCTGCCAAAAGTAAAATTCTCAAAACATTGTAAGCTAATGTGAAAAATCAACGAGCCAAACCTAATTTTACTTGCTGAAGATTTATTCCAATGGAATCAACACAACAGCAAGTGAAGTCTAAGCTGTCAACGCAAATCCAACGATCTGAGAAAACAATGTCGCAAGGAACTAAACAAAGCAAACTAAGCAAAGATCGGGATTCAAAGCCGCAGACACAACCAGAGACAACGCTGCACATATTAATCCACGGAATATCGCGCCTCACCAACTCGCGCTTGTCCAGCGAGGACCTCGACATTTGCATCAACATGCTGGAGGCGGGGGTTCATCCACAGGCGCTGGTCGAAATCATCCAGAATGTCACGGCGCCCAAGGGAACAGTACCGCAATTCAGAATAAAATAAAAAATAAATAAAATAATAACTGTAATCTCTTGCATGCAAATATGTACATATGTATGTATGTCTCTCCGGCGGGCAATCATTTAGAATCATTTAAAAACAGCTGTATTTTGTGTGGCTAGTGGTGAAAGTTAGCCACGAAGCACATCGATAAGCTGTAAAACTAAATGAATCTAGTATTTTTCTAGCATTTTTAGCACATTACCTCCAAAATGCAGTCCTAGTCGAAATGGGGCCTTAATATTTATTATATTTGCAAAATATCGATATATGGCTATTTTGATTAATTTTCGACAACCCTAATGCAATATCTGGGCTGTGTAAAATTCTTGCCCTGCCGCTGGCTATTCGCGAGCATAGTGGCCAACTCTATAGCATCCGCTTCCACTATCACAAAGCAATTACCCTCCATTGTGCCGAGCAGTTTGTGCAAGAGCAACCAGCCCTTCTTCGAGATCCAGAGGTCTGCTTCTAAGATGAGCGGCAAGGCGGGTCAAGACGAATCCTCAGAAAGATCTGGAGCAGCGGCCGCGGAATCCTACCAAGCAGGAAGCAATTCGGTAGCCTTTGTGACCACGCCAGACCGAGAATCAGCCAAGAAGCTGGCCCGCAGCATCATTGAACGCCGCCTGGCCGCCTGCGTTAATATTCTGCCCCAGATCGAGTCTATCTACCTGTGGGAAGGCAAAGTCAACGAGGACAACGAGTCCCTGTTGATGATTAAAACGCGTACAGAACGTGTGGACGAATTAAGCAAGTTTGTCAGAGAGAATCACTCATACAGCGTCGCCGAAGTCATTTCGTTGCCCATCCAGAACGGCAATCTCCCGTATCTAAACTGGATCACACAGACAGTACCAGAGCTAGGGAGCAAAGACTAAACCAAATGCATATGTCAAGCATTAACTGAGAATAAAAATTTGACTATTGCATTCTGTTTTTGTTTTGGATTTTTAGACAGACAACAAGTAGAGTTGAAAAAGCAACCGATAGTTTACACATTCGATATTTTTAACGTTCAATTTCAATAATTGTTTCTACATTTGCGGGGTAGGGGTAGAGTAGGGGTGAAACTAGTAAAGTTTATATATAAACTATTCGATGTTTATAATTTTGAATTTCGATTTATTTTTTATGCATCATATCAAGTTTACGTAAATAAGAAAAATTTATACAAATTTTATAAATAAGAAATAGCACATTAAAACTGTGTTTATATCAAAATGCTTAACTGGATAACCATACTTTCTTTTTACTTGGAACCAGTTTGCAGCGAATGTATTAGATCGGAACTAGTACAAACCCACAGTGCCAGCTGCCTCGCAGGGTGGCAACCCTACGTCGATCAGCTGTGCGTGAGCAACGCCAACGCGAATGAATCGTTTTTGCAGACACGGCGGTAAAACAAGGAGAGGCTACGGTTAAAAGGGCGAGCAGGACAAGCACACTTGGTCAACAGCATGTCCGACGACGAGGAGGCGGGCGTTCACCGCCTGGAGGGCACCAGCGGTCAGGAGATGCGTGGCGGCCTGGTAATCCGGAAGCCTAAGGACGTTTCCAAGGCGATGAGCTCCCCCAAAGTGCCACAAGTCTCACTCCTGGGCCTTGATAAGCTGGCGGCCAAGCGGCGCACCGAAAAGGAGCGGGCGGAGCGCCTAATCTCCTTTCAGGACACCGAGTTTGACGACGCCGGTGGAGGAAGTTCAACGCCTAGCGCCGCCGCTGCTGGAGGCGGCGGAGGAGGATCCAGTGAGTTCGCCTTCAAGAAACCGGACACCAAGAGCTTCGAGAAACTAAGCCGGCAGCTGCGCGAGCACAAGGACGAGACGCCGTCGCACACGGGCGGTGTGTCGGAAAAGGCTCGCGAGCGTCTGCGGGAGCACATTCAACGGGACAAGCAGCGCGGCCGAAATACCAGCTCCTCGTCCGCCTTCTCCTCCGACGAGGGCAAGGAGCGCGACAGACGTCGAGATAGAGACAGGGACAGAGATAGAGATCGCGATAGGCGCCGTCAAAGGGACAGAGACCGCGATGATCGGCACCGCAGTCGCGATCGCGATCGCTCCCTATCCGTTCGCAGTGTACACACGCCCCGGGAGCCGGGCACTCCGGGCGGCAGCTTCAGCGGCGGCGGCGTGTCAAACAGCTCTTGGGACGACGAGGATGGCGAGGACAGCCAGCGCAAGTCGGATTGGGATATGCCTACGCCACGACGACATGGCCACGGCTCCGGCGATTGGTCTGTGAGGAGCGGCAGCAGCCGACGCCACCAGGGTCGGCAGCCGGATGACACGGCACGTCCGACGCCGGCCCATCGCTATAACAATTGGGCCCATGACCGCAAACGCACTGGAGCCACGCCCTGGGGCGAGGATCCGGAGTCGCGGGACCTGTGGGAGGAGGAGCAGCGACGCCTGGACCGCGAATGGTACAACATCGACGAGGGCTATGACGACGAGAACAATCCGTTTGCCGGCGCCAGCTCCGAGTATTTCCGCAAGCGTGAGGAGCAACTGGAGCAGAAGCGAACCAAGCGGATTAGCGCCCAGCAGCGGCAGAACAATAGGGACAACGAGCTGTGGGAGCGGAATCGCATGCTCACCTCCGGCGTTGTCACCTCGATCAGCGTCAACGACGACTTCGATGAGGAGGCCTTGGAGCGAGTGCACCTGCTGGTGCATCACATCATACCGCCGTTTCTCGACGGCCGCATCGTGTTCACCAAGCAGCCGGAGCCTGTGGTCCCCGTCAAGGATCCCACCTCCGACATGGCCCTGTTGGCGCGCAAGGGCAGCGCCCTGGTGCGCACATACCGCGAGCAAAAGGAGCGCCGCAAGGCCCAGAAGAAGCACTGGGAGCTGAGCGGCACCAAGCTAGGCAACATAATGGGTGTGCAGAAGGCGCAGGACGACGAGGATGCGCGCTTCGACAAGAGCAACGATACGGCCGACTATCGCAAGGACCAGAAGTTTGCCGACCACATGCGCGACCAGGACACGGGCGGCAAGAGCGATTTTTCGCGCAAGAAATCGATTTCGGAACAGCGACGCTTCCTCCCCGTGTTCGCCTCGCGCCAAGAGCTGCTCAATGTGATCCGCGAGAACTCTGTCATCATCATTGTGGGCGAGACGGGCAGCGGCAAGACCACGCAGCTAACCCAGTATCTGCACGAGGACGGCTACAGCCAGCGCGGCATGATCGGGTGCACGCAGCCGCGTCGCGTGGCGGCCATGTCGGTGGCCAAGCGAGTCTCCGACGAGATGGACACGCAGCTAGGTAGGCACCAAAGCACCCTTGCTTTCTTTTGTTCTAATATTTAGTCTTGTTTGTTTTGTAGGCGAGGATGTGGGCTATGCCATCCGCTTTGAAGACTGCACCTCGGAACGCACGGTCATAAAGTACATGACGGACGGTATCCTGTTGCGTGAGAGTCTCCGCGACCCGGAGCTGGACAGCTACTCGGCGATCATCATGGACGAGGCCCATGAACGGTCGCTGTCCACGGATGTGCTCTTCGGATTGCTGCGCGAGGTGAGTTGTTGAGGATTCAACCTATTCTCTCGTTTTTTTCTATTTTTCTTTAAAATTTCTTTGCAATCCCCTTTGTAAATGCGTAGTTCTTGCTTTGAAAGAAAATAACTGTATTAGATAGGGAGCTATCATTGCTTGCATTCCAATCGTAAATAAGTTTTTGCTCAAACTAAAAAAAAACAAAAATTAATTACTTGAGGGAAATGAGAGGCAATCCGAAGGGTGTAACCCTTACAGTTTAATACAGTTTTAGTTAGTCTTATAGCAACTGTAGGATATGCCTTTTGAAAAGCATTAAAGTATACAAAGTACATATGCATCACATAAATTTATCCTAAACAAAAGAGGTAGCAATTCCTTCACAAAAGCATTACTTTTATGCAGTGGTGTCCAAAGCCCTGACTCGAAAGTCAGCACATTTCTCTACCCAGCCTCTGTCGTCACACGCACAGTATGCATAGAATGTAAACAAAGCACCAGATCGGTGAAATTGTACTTTTGAGACTAGATCTAACCCTATATAACTTCGTGCAAACCGATAATGTATGTAACAGGCATCACCAGCCGAGTCGATTTAGGCTTGTCCGTCTGTCCGTCCGACTGTCCATATGAGTCAACAGATATCAGAGACTAAAAGAGCTAGAGCTACCAAGTTTACAGACAACATTTCAATCTGTTCCACGCAGATCAAGTTTCTTTTAAAATTTTGCACACCCACTAGCTCCCTCAAAATTATACAAAACGTATAACTAAGCTAAGGTTTTTTGATTTAAAATTGAAATAGATATGAAATATGCTCTAATAATTTGAATAAAATCGGATGATAAACAAGCAAGTTGTTACACAATAAAGTTTCTATGTATGCTTTTTCTTCTGCTCCGTTGACAGTAGTGTTGGGTTGCTCATGAGTGAGTGAACAAAAAAGAGTTATTCACTAAACTGAGTGAGTGAACACGTTCCTTACTATTTGTTATTTCTTGTTCACTTGCTCTTTTTAGTTCACTTGTTCATTTTTGCTCACTTGCTCTTTTTTGCTCAATTGTTCAGATTTGCTATTTTGCTCAATATTGCTCAGATGTTCAATTTTGTTCAGTTAGTCTTTTTGGTTTTTTATATGGTATTATTTTGCGCAAAAATGAGCAACCACATGATCGTACTTTATTTTAAATTCGAATTGCCGGTGATAGAGATGGTGAACGAGTTTCTACTTTTATTATTATTTTATTTAATTTTGTTATTTTAGTTTTGTTTACACTTAATTCTTTTTTTTTTTTTTTTTTTAAATATTCAATACATGAAATATGAAAACATAAATATAATACATACATACGAGTATATCAGATTTAAACTAATATGTAACAAATTGATTTTTTATGAACAGTTAATAAAAAGGCAATGAACAGTGAACAAGTGAGCAACAGAGCAATGAGCAGTGAACAAAAGAGCAAGTCAGCAATGAGCAGTGAACACGTGAACAAGTTAGCAAGTGAGCAAGTGAGCAATGAGCAGTGAACAAGTGAGCAAGTGAACAATGAGCGGTGAACAAGTGAGCAAGTAAGCAATGAACAAGTGAGAAAAATTAGTGAGTTGACTCTTTTGAAAAAAAGAACAAGTGTACATGTTCACCTAAATGAGCAGTATTTACCCAACACTAGTTGACAGCACCAATGCGTGTTGCTCAACGTGTTCCTAGCAACATTCGTCTTTACTTCTCAACATTTTCTTTTAATTTCTTTGGTTACCGGGTATCTCAAAGCCCCTTTCTCTCGACTTTCATACTTGTTTTAAATTAAAGGGCTGTTTTTATTCAATACTAGATATTTTTTGTTCTCGTATCTAGCCATTTCGCTCCGTTTATTACTTACACAAATGCAATTCCAATTCCAAAATCAAAGTATTGCCTGACCACTAATGGTTCGAAAAGGATCTTAAATTAATTTAAGATTTGTTCGATTAATTAACATGATGATTAATTACTTACTGATGTTTTGCGTCCTTATCAACACATTAAAAACCATTAGATGCTGTTTGCTTGTTAAACATTTAATATTTAATATCAATATAAAGAATTTTACAAACGTTTTACATATTCAATTTTCTGTCACATTGTCAAAATGTATATATATATATATTTAGAGGCTATAGAGGCTATACATATAAATATTTTATACATTTTACAAAGACTTAAACTTAAAAAGTAAGCAATAATATATGTTGTATGTATTTGTATAGCTTTCGAACTGCTGTTCATTTTACTGTTTTGTAAATTGTTCTCTCCGCACATCCTCTTCAAGTAGGCATCTGAGAGGGTCCGTAATGCGTCTCCAGTCTGAGTCTGAGTCAGAGTCGTCCTGGTCTCCAGTTAACGTATATAGATAGTGTATATTATATAGAGTTAATTATACACAACGAAACATTTCGAATGTTTGATTGTTATTACAATGCTTAAGAGTAGTGCTTGCTACGTAGAGTTCTTAATTGATTTACGCTTAAACAACAATAATAAAAAACAACTTAAAAATTGCTTTGCATGTGTGTTTGCTTTGCCTTTTGGCCATTCACAATGTCTAAGTACATGTGTATAATGTATACACATATACGTACATATTTCATAAAAGGTCAACAAAAAATGATTTGACAAAAAAAAGAAAAAAAAAACAGAAAACAAATATTTTATATAAGTCTTTTCGAATTTCTCACAGTGTGTGTGTGTGTGTGTCTCTCGTTCTCTCATTCTGTGTCATATATAGATGCACAATTATAAATACAAAAGTATTTAATACGTATATTGTAGCTTGAGTTGCAACAGCTCTACAATCATGGGCGGGACTGTAATGAGTGTGTGTAATGTAGTGTGTGCGTGTGTGTGTTGCATGCAATGTTTTCTTTTACTTTGCTCTACTTTTTGCTTCATTTTATATTTATTTTTAATACTGCCAAAAAAAAAAGAAAGAAAACCTTCGTTAATTCTCGTTGGGTTTATTATTATTTTTCTTTGCTTTGTATGCATTGTATGTACTTGAAGTTTGGGTTTTTTCCACACACACAACCCTTTTGGCGCGTTCTTAATCCATAAATTATCTTATCATCTGAATTTACGCTTTAATACTCTTCTGGGTCTGCCGTTGTTGTTGTCGAATTCTTCTTTGATAAATTGCAAATATCAAGTCTCCAAGCTTCGTAGCCTTTCTAGTTATTATTATTATTATTAAGATTATTTAGCTTGTGCCAATTTTTTTGGTTTATTATGATTATTGAGCACCAACAACATGCCCGCATTCATGCCAACGCTGCCCCACTTCACGCACTCCGACATCTGCAAGATAGATTCACCGTGTAAGACACATGGCACACTCAGGAATACGTACGTCTCTTAGGTTGCAATCAAAGGCGGAACACTGCCGGCATAAGTAGAAGTGCAATTATAGCCATGGGCATATTTATATGATCTCTTTTAATCCGCGACGAATCAAAATGTGGCAAACAAAAAAAATGGGAAATTCTGATGGGCAGGAGGCAGGCCTGTTTCACTGTTCCAATTCGGCAATAACTTCATATTTTTAGCAATATAATGTATCTGGCAATAAATATATATACCATAAATATCAAATTTATATCAATAAATCTGATTTCTGTATGTAAAGTTGGGTAAAATTACTAATCATAAAAATATAATTATAAATTTATATTAAAAGTGATTTATAGAATAAAAAACCAAAAGCTACATTTTTCCAACTTCGTATGAACAAAGCAATTATAATTCTTCTATCCTTTCGAACTGGAAAAATGAAACAGGACCAGGCCGCCTTCTATTCATTATATCAGCAATAAGTCTCGCATAAATAAATGTACATCTATACAGAATGTAATATGCTTTCGGTACCATTAGAGATGATGATCGTGATGATCGGGGGAAATATAGGGATGCTGCGAGGAAATGCATATTCGGTTAATTTTGTGATGGAACTTCCATTGGGGTTAACATCTACATACATACATAACCTCCTCCGTTTTTTTTTTGTTTTGTTTTTTAATATATATATGAGCAAAAAGCAAGAGCAAAGAAGAAAGCATGAGTTATAATCAGTGGTTGCATGAGGGTTATAAATAAAGCCATACAGTCAAATGGCAATGGTTCGTTCTCTGGTTAAACCTCTGAATCGTTTTCTTTTTTTCTTTTTTTTTTTGTGCATGCGTAGGTCTGAGTGTTTGATGTGAGTTTTATGTTTATACATTGTTTCAAGTGTTTTTTGGATGCTGCAACTATAACAATCAATATACATATGTGGGTGAATGGTTGGGGGGTTGGTGGCGCAGGAGCAGGAGCAGGAGGTGGGAAGGGGGTTGAGGATGGGAGGATTGGTCTCCGAATCGGCGATTAATTTAAATATTTTTGCTCTTTCGCTGCTTGGCTCCGCCGCCTATTAATTGATCAGGTGCAGTAGCACATGATTGGCACTCGTCGTTACCTGTCGCTTTCGCAGATCCTGCTGACGACTCCCGTACCGACACCAGTAGACGAAGTGCTTGTTGTTGTTCCACAAACTCTGTTTGGCCTTGCGCGCCACCGACACCTATGAATGTATGGCAAATATGTATACTTAGTTGATGCATAACAGGTCTAGGTCTTAACATACAAGTCAAGAGAGAGGTTTCTCTAAGGGAATCTGATATTGTAGATATTAAATATTATTATGAACTCTGGCATAATCATTTACCTTGAATATCGATTCTATATGAGAGAAAGAAAGCTTATGGATAATATGATCAATATATTTATCACAATATATCTCACCTGATTGCGTATATCCTTTTCGTTGTGCGGTACCTTCTCCTTGTCGGCGAAATTATTGATGCGCAACTCCCAGCCATGGCTCCATATATCGGCAAGTGACATTTTGATTAATTTATATGTCCCATTCTCGCGTATTTTCACAGAAAATATCTCAATAGTTTCGGGCTTGGGTTTATTGTCTGCAAACAGAATCGGTGAGAGGTTTCAATTAGAAATTAGTCGTTTGCCTGCAGTTCAATTCAAGCAATTTAGTGCCGGAAGCACCAGCACAGACAGGTGGACCCTTAATATCTATTCTATCTCAATTGGTTTTGATTTTCGATTAACGATCGGCAGATTTCTAGAAGCAATGACGTTAGAAGCTACATTTTAAAACATTTTTGCGACAAGCATTCCTGTAGAGGAATGTTTCACGTGTATTAGAAAGCAGAGATGGGCTCGTAGTGGCTCATTCGGCTCCAAGAGTTTTTTTAGTTCAGCTTTGAGCTAGTTTTTGTTCTAGGTTTCTTGTGGTCTGACTCCGTCGCTGTATCCTTAGTGCCCATCTATGCTATAAAGTATATAGCCGAGAAAGTCGAGACAAACCATTAAAAGTAATATCAAATTAGATTTCTAGTCTAAAAAGGAAAAAAAGTTTTGTCACCTGTGATATTACCACAGATAAACCGATACATAATATACATTATTTATGGTATTTGTGTGCTATCGGACACATATTCCTCTCTGTTATACTCCGCTTTATTGCAATATAATCAATCACTATTGATAGTAAACTTCAGATTCCGTGGGGTAAGGGGTTAAGGCGCGAGGGATTGTCCTACGTGACATCGGGGCATACCAGAAATCTGTTTCATAAGAACGCAGGCGCATTGCGCAGTGCGATTTCCCTGCTACGATGCGGGGGTGTGGTACTCGGGGTAATCTAACAAGTGCTGGTAATTTACCATAGGACAACAATCAGTGACTGACTGGTGACCAAAGTAGCGTGGAAAGCGATTAACCGGAATGCCGGAATGCAGCGTTTTATCGATTGCACGGACCCTCACTCATTCCACCCTAAGTTGTGTCCACACACAGAGAATTATGGCATATCTTTTTCTATAAATTTGCATTAAACTCTTAAATTTGGGTTTAATTTTTGCGAACTGATTTGAATTCAAAATTTTTAAAATAAAAAACCCAACAGATTACTAACATTACACTAATTCTTGTTTGGAGTTCGTCTTTACCTTAAAAGATGCAATTTCTGTATAGTGACCAATGATATAGGGATATTTTCTTTAATGTTATTGTATTTTTTGTTTTTTTCTTCATGTAATTCATTAAAAAGATTTATTGAAAAAGCTGGCTTTATATTTCCCAATTCGTGTCGTGATCGTGGGCTTTTCTTTCTTAAGAACAAATATTTTTATATAATCTCTCCCAGTGCAGAAAAGCTCCATTTCCATTATCACGGATATTTACACACATACGCTAATTTCCTCACACGAATCGGATTGATATCATAATTGCACTAAGGCACGGTACTCATTAATGACTCAAAAGGCCTTATCATCAGGTAATATCAAGTATGTGTGTATCCCTAGTTACTCGTTTTGAAATATTCAGATAATAAATGCATGATGGAATCATATTTGATGGATTAATTCAATCCAATGTCATGGTCTTTATTTTAAATGCTGACCTATTATGGAAAATGAGCTTAACTGGCTTTCTCAATGTCTGGTTAAGGTTAAGTCGCATGTTAAGTTCAAGAAAAGCATTTCTCAGTTTCTTATAATCAAAAAATTAAAAAAGAGCACCTCTCTGCGTCGCCATCTTAACGACCGCTGCTGTGGTCCACGCTCACATACTAGCATGGTGGGTTATTGGCCAGTACAAGCAATGCAACAACTGTGTGGGCGTGGTGAGTATGCAAACATGCAGTGCAGTGGCACACTCGCAGAGAGCGGCCAGCAACACACATGCAATGCGGCGAAATTCCGGCAGAGAGCTGGGTCTTCAAGTTTTCTTTAAACCCACCTCTCGCCCAGTCACTTGCCGCCCAACCAAGCTTAAGCTTAGCGCCTCCCTTAGCCACTGTACCACCCTCTCAATACCAGGTTACCCGATACTCTACTCGTCAAAGAAAAGGATTTATTAAGAATACTATGGTCCTTTAGTTTTTACCTTAGTAAGCTAGCGAATTGAGTTCCGCCTATTTTTAAGAAATCACAAATATATCCATGTGCTAAAGTGTGCTAAATTCGTGTCCAGCCCAAATTGTAGGTGCTTCCACGTAAAGGGTTGTCAAGCAAGAAAGGCTAAAGCAAGAACGACGGAATTAATGGTGCACCTTCCCCAATATGTGACAGACAACCGCTAAAAAGTTGGGTACCAAAAAATACCAGGGATCGGAGATAATTACAGTTGAGGTTCAGCAAAACATGGTGTGCTAAATTCGTGACCGCCACTGTATATGCATGTATGTATCAAACATTTTCTAGCATACTTTTAGACACCTTTTGAAGTGATTTAAAAACCCTAGTGATCTCGGACACACCCCCATATAACAATAAACAAAAGTAGATTAGTATAGTTGACTATATACACTGTATGTATGTAATGCGTAAGATCTACAAGATATTTTCACTTGCTATCACCATTGCTTTTACTTTGACCCCAGCTGAAAGGTGAAGTTAGCTTCTTAGTGCATTGCGTGCAAAACTCTGGAAGGTTGTAGCAACTTTTCGGGGCGGCATTGTGGTTGGCTTCTGCTCTGCAGGCGTCAACTGTGAGGCAAACTGCGCTGGCAGCAGCGCACTTGATAAGTTGGTTGTTGTTGGTCTTGGTCTTGTTCTTGTTGGATTTTCGATAAGATAAAAGCACTGCCCTTGTGTACACATATACATATAAATATATATACTATATATATACTATATATAATACACTCCCAGTTGGGTTGTTTGTTTATTGAATGACATTTTAGAATTCTGCTGGTTCGCCAAAAGAGATTAGTTTAATTGCCCCTCTGACGTCTAGAGTTGTGATTAATCATCAGCATTTAGGCTATTGGCGAAATTCTCCGGTGAATTTCCAGCATCTCTTCTGGGACTCTTGTTGAGTAAGATCTCATTAAAGAAGTCATCGAAAGTTTGAACAAAACAAAAAGGACTTACAATAGTTAAAGGGAATTAGATAAAATAAAATATGGTGTATATATCTTAAATGAAATCTTTAGGAAAGCCATAGTGCAACAGCTTTTCTTTTAATCATTGTTTGACCTATATTTGCAGTAGTTTCCTTAAGGTAGTATTACCTCTAACTATCACAAAAGATAACACGGAAGATTAAGCAAGTCAATGGCAAAAAAATTCCATTAATAAAAATTCATTTCTATTAATAATTAAATATATTATCTGGAATATTTTGCAATATACAATATGTATGCAGGTATGCCATTAATAATAATATATTAAAGGATCACCACAAACGGAATAAATATCTTCATAAAGGCTGAAGAATGATGTGTAAAATAATACCATTAAAGCTTTTTAGATACTAAAAATAATATAGTATAATACTATATAGCATAATAATATAGTAATATACTCGTATAAGAGAATAGTATATCATAAATGATTTAGATTTTTACAACAAAAAGCCCCGTATGACCTTATTGGCTCTTTCAATTCCCTCAGCGCCCTTTTTGATTTGATTCCACCTGATCGTCGTGAATGAGCTTACAATAAACAACAAAAAATACACATCGCCGGCGCGAACCGACATCGCTTGAATATAAAAATATACAAACTGCAACTAGTCTGACGTCGTCGACGCTTGAAACCAGATTCTTTCGTGATGAAATGGCCAAAGAAACTGATAATTTCTATTGCTTTGTTTAGCTTTGCTCGCAAATTCTGTCTAGCTCATGATTTTTAGCCTAAATGTTTAAGGAAACACTTTGTAGGCCTTTCAGGACATTTTGTTTATACATGTACACATGATACTTTGTGGTACTTTGTAAAACATTGTAAAATGAATACAACTAGTTCCAACAAAACTTCGAGAACCTTCTCTTCAGAGCTAGAACCAGTTATTTAAAAAAGCTCTCACATTAGGTTTGAAACTGCACCTTCAAAGACCTTAATCTAATGAGACTTTATATACCTAAAAGATAGCTCAAATCGCATTATATATTTGAAATGAACATGACCAGATGACTCGGCTGTTGGATGATAAATAAATCCCTTCGAATTGTGCCAATCCTTCCAACCTTTACTAGGATTCTGTGGAGGATTCTGTAGGTTTCGTTGCCTCCCACTCTCCAGCACTCACCTTTGGCCAGTTTGCAGAGAACAATGCCATACCAGGAGGCCACTGGTGTCTCGTTCTCGTCCTGAGTCTCGAGGAAGCTGCTTCCGTTGCGCGTCATGACCAGCAGCGGCGCTGGCCGGTGCGGCGCGCAGTCCAGCTCCAGGGAGTCGACGCCGTCAGAGGAGGCGTCATCGGTGGAGGAGGCGACCATTGCTGCAGCTGCTGCGGCCGCAGCCGCCGCCTCTGCTGCGGAGCTGCTGCGTATTTCGACAATGAAACCACATTCGACGACGGCGCAGAAGATGCGCTGCTCCGCCTGCTTAAACCACTTGGATTCGCGCAGTTTCTGAACGGCGACGCTGCTGCCGAAGGTGGCGCCGACCACGCCGGGCTTTTGCGTGTGCGGTGCCAGGGGGTGCAGGCGATGGAGCTGCTGTTGCTGCAGCGGCGGCGGCCAGTTGGAGGTGGGCGAGCTGGGCGCCGACTGTGAGTAGCCCCCGCCGCCGGCAGGTTGGGCTGCCGGCTGGTTGTGGTTGTGGTTGTTGTGACCCTGCAGTGGCCACCACTTGAGCGAGCTGACAAAGCTGTTGGAACGGTTCATCAGTCTGTGTGCGTTCGTGCGTGCTTGTGTGTGGGTGTGTGGGTGTCTGTACAAGGAAGGCGCCCAACTTTCACTCGGAAAAAAATAAATCGAAATGGGAAATCGAAATGCACTTTTCCGCGCGTTTTTCTTCGTGTCCTTTCCTCTCACTTCGCACTCGCTCACTCGCTGGCTCGCTCTGTTTATTTACTTGACTCGGTTCAACTTCAACTCAATTCAACTCAACTCTCTGCCACGCTTCGTTCCAGTTTTAGTTTATATCACTGTTTTTGTTTCGAAGTTAAAATACGAGTTATTGCCCTGGCTTTTCGTGATATTCGCTGCTTCGCTGTTTTCGCCGTATTCGCTCGTCGCTTTCTGTCTTTTTGCTGCGCGAGCGTTGGGCTTTTATATGCCCATCTTCAGTGCTGCCAACTTGGCTAGCCAGATTAGGCTAGCATTGCTGTTATGTTATATTATGTAGGTTATTTCATAACATGAAAATGTTATTTCTTACTATTTTAAATAATTAAATGCTCAAATAGTTTTTGTAAGTCATAGGTTTGAAATGCATTAAACTGTCATCCGTTTGTCATATATGTCATATATGTATCTACATTCAGATTAAATGATTTGTGTGTTGCGTTTTGCGCGAAAAATGCAAAAAAAGAAAAACAAAAACGTTGCGTTGCATGGAAGATCCCATATATGAAAATGACATTCAAAAAGACTTAACTAATCAAACAAAAGCTTTTTGTAATATCACTTACTGGAAGTGCAAAAGAAATACAAAATTGAGGGATTTAAAATCCAAAATAAGTGAATTCACCAGATTGGTACGGTGAAAAATACCTAAGCACCGACTATGTTGAAGTTAATCAAGATTTACACACTTTACTTATCAGAATTTACATTTACTACATACCTTAGATATTTAAAATATTTAAAATGTAAACCCTAATTTTATTTGGTATTTATTAAGAAATTCAGCTATTTTTGGCTATTTTGGTTGGTGCTTTATTTGACGACAGCAATCGATGGCAGCACTGGCCATATAACGAGAGAGACGAAGCCCGAGAGGCAGAGTGCGAGACACCGAAAGAGAACTCGTTTTGAAGCAAAATAATGAAAACCTCTCAATTGGCGCTCTTCTAAGGTGGTGAATTTGGTGGTGGTGGGTTTAGCATTCCGTTATGCTGTGTTGCCCACTGCTTCTCCTCCCCCAGCAGGGTGGTGATAATTGCAGTCAAAAGTTTGAAAAACAGAGAAGGAAACCCCACTAGGCCGTCCGTCTGCATTATGTTTGGAGCTTTAGTGTATTTATTTCTGCAAGTCCAGTAGAAATTCAAGCACCATACACATGTACATGCATAGGTACATATCTATGCATTATTAGAATTAAGTATAAAGTCTTAATTTAAAGCATGATACAAATTAACTATGCTTCTGTTAGGTTAGATTAAACCAAATATTCACTAGTTAATGTAAACTTACCTAAGGCAGAAAAATCTCTAAAGACTTCACATAGAAAAGAGTAATTTGTGCTTATTTTTATTTTTCCCGTAAAGCTTAAAGCTATTCTGAATGACATCTTGATAGATAATATTATATTTGATTTATTTATTTTAGCAAAATTCTTAAATAATTGAGATATACAAAAACATAAATAAGCTTTCTTCCCACACTTAAAGGTAATGCTCAAACTTAATACTGAGAATCAAGTTACTTAATCTATGACGGTGAAAAGTAACACTTAGCCCTTGCAAATTGATTGATGTGTGTGGGAGTATATTGGTTAATGGTTTGTTGTTTTCGATTCGTTTGGGGTTATTAGCAGATCCCGAGTCGCCGGTTGCCATTGCTGTCATGTGATACCCACATGCCAGCATGTTGTGAACTTTTTTATTTGATCGAATGTTATATTTTGCATTTCTGCACTTCGGCTTGATACTTTTATTACATTTATTAATTCGTAGTATCAGGTCATGACTGACATGCAAATATCGTATGCAATGATTTTATGGTCGGGTATTCTGCTTTGGGGATCTAGTCTAGTGCTCGGTGTTGTACTTTTCCACAATAGCTTTCTTTAATCTTTTAGTTTTCTCGATCTTGTGATAAAATTAGCTGTAAGGTTGCTGATTAGAGGAACTGCGCGAAATGATTGATACAAAGATTCAGAATTTCGGACTGCCTAAAAATAAAATTGTGTGCTTTGCAAAATGGAACGATGGCTGATTTCTATATTTATAGCAATATAAGATAATTTATTGCTGTATCAAATTGCCTCTGACGATACCCACATCCAAAAATGTAGGTTAAATACTACCGTTGCAGAGGCTATAGTTATCGATATTTAGATTTTTGGAATTAACGATAGTTGCCAGATTTTTTTTTTTTTTTTTGAGCCACTTCAGACACTTTGCTGGTCGGAAAGCGTCTTTTGCGTATCTTCTGGCTGCTTTCACGCTTTGCCTGCAATGTATATACAAATCAGCATGAAGCTAAAACAAAATACTGTTCTGTTCAGAGAGAGATTGGAGCCTGGCTAGCCTTGAAACTAAAGACTTCTACCAGCGTGCCGAATTTGAAACTAGGTCAATTATTTGCAAATTATTTTTTGTTAATGTTATTATTAATCGTCACAAAATTTGACATCAGAAACTTTTGAAGTTGAAGGTGCCATCGTCACTTTAATCTCACCTCGTTAAGAGGTGTTTTTGTTTGATACATAAATTTTGATAAAATAAAAACGTCAGAAAGTGTAGCCGTTATCACAATATGCTAATAACCAAGCAAATCGAAAACAACAATAAATTCTCACATCAATCCCATCAATCAATTCGTCGCGAAAACAAAAGACTGTTTATTTGACATAGATTATGTATGGTAATAAGTATATTCTTGCAGGGAGTATACTTAATTTCGTTCAGAAATTTGAAAAGCAGTGAAGAAGACTTTCCCAACCCTATACCGACCAACGACCGAGTCGATTTAGCCATGTCAGTCTGTCCGCAACTTCAAAACTAGTTACCAACAAGTAAGTAAGCTCGAAAGCATATGCTCGACTGTGAGATAACCGGTACCTAAACGTTTGCACTTCACACTAAAAGGCAATTTCAAATTGTACATACATTATAATAGTCTACTTCGATACTTCTTAAAATAAATCGCCTCTCGAATTAACTCCCGACCTAAACAATATAATGTCATACTTAAATATGAATGATACATTTTATAGGAACACATAAAAACCCGCTCGATCGGCGTCAAAAAATGAATTATGTTATTTCTTGCTATATTCTTCTGCAGTTGGCGCCATTATATCGCGCAGCCAAGGCTCGAATGCGCCACCTGTCGGCTACAGCTTGCAACAGCAGTGCCTTAGGGCGGTGTGTTAAAATTCTAACCTTATTGCTAATATCTCCCATGTTTATCATCCGATTTTACTGAAATTTTCAGGAAACGTCCGCTCTATTTTATTCATTTATTGTATCTATTAACTTTAATCTGAAAATAACGAGTATAGCTTAATAACGTTTTTTATGATTTATGAGGGCGCAAGTGGGCGTGTCCAAATTTTAAAATAAACTGGATCTGCGTGCAACAGATTCCAAAGTTGTCACCAAATTTGGTAACTCTAGCTCTTATAGTCTCTGAGATCTGTTGTTTCACACGGACAGACAGA
>VNKF01009914.1:0-29307 GCA_008044355.1 Drosophila lacteicornis
GAGCTCTCACACATCGGCTCAAACCAGCGCCTTTTTGACTGGCCAAAACGTCGAATTGATGGGTCATCCGCCGTACAGTCCTGACTTGGCACCAAATGACTTCTTTTTATTCCCTCACATCAAGAAGAAAATGCGTGGTCAACGATTTTCGTCGCCAGAAGATGCTGTTGAAGCATTCAAAAACCATGTTTTTGAGGTGTGTCAATCAGAGTGGAAAAAGTGCTTCGAAAATTGGTTTGAGCGCATGCAAAAGTGTGTAAATCTTGATGGAGAATATTTTGAAAAACAATAAAACTATTTTCCTTAATAAATATTCGTATTTTCATTATTAGGCCAGAAATATATGTAGCAGCCCACGTATTTACTATTTTTAAAGAAAATAAGAAAGGCAAAGAAAACTAATTTATAGATTTTAAAAATATCCAATCTAAACTTCACTCAAAAAGGTATTTAGATTGAAATCTCTGATAGTAATCTGATAGTAATTCTTTAATGCTTCTTAATTCCTGTTAATCTTTGCACTTGTAATGCATTCTATCATTTCTTAAACATTAAATCTACTTGATTTTATCATGAATTATTGCCGATAAAAAGTAGTTGGAAATACCATTAATTAAAGACAACTCCCCTAGGAATAAAATGCTTTCCTAGAGTGTGAAAACCATTATCCTTATCCAGACACTGTTTTATTGCCATCATCAGGTGTTGTTTGGCCATGATCCCCGCCAGAAGTCGACTCATACAGCTGGCAACTGGAAAAGCATTTCACAATTAATTGGTAATTGCATTTAGGGCTTATCATGGGCAATGCACAGCAGGAAAGGCCAACTGGAGATAATATCAATTGAATGGATCTCCTATTTAGATAATATTCTTTGGGGGGGGCGGAAAATGTTTTATATATTTTTATCTAAAACTCTAGAAGCGAGAGCAAAAATTGTATCGAAATAAACAGACCTCAAAGCAAACAATAAACAATATTCCCAAGATGTGTTTCAACAACAATTCCCCACAGCAGCCAAATGTGCGAAAGTGTAAACAAAACATTTAACATTTAACAAATACGAAAAAGAATACGAATTCGAGGAGAATTCTGAGGCGAAAGAAACAGTGCCCAAGGTGCGGCCTTCAGGGGGCCGGCAGCCATTTCTCCTAGCAGAAAAATGGCAACAAATTCAGCGAGTGACTCAATAAAAGTGCAGCCAGAAACAGTTGGGTAAACATGGTCAATTGGACTCTGAAATTGGCAGTTTGCTACGCTGATTTTATAATTAGGGAATTCCAGTCTACCGTAGTTGATGAATCTGGAAAAAAAGCCCCAGCCGAAAACCTGAAATTGTCTAGCGTTTAATTAAATAAAATCATCATAAAGTTAAGCCCTAGAAAATACGACGTAAATAATCCTCAATTCCGGGCAAATCCATTTAAAATCTATTCACAGATGAGAGCTCTTTAGCCTATTAAAATAAATGTCACTGAATTCAGAAGCTATTAATTTTATTTCGGATTCTTTCGTTGGAATTCTTGAAATTATAGAACTCTTAATAAGAAAAAGGCGGAAATGTAGGTCGAAAGTAGGGAATACTCTACTTATATGCTGTTCATAAACCTCATAGTAAACTTACCCAGCTCTGTGAGGTGATGGAAGCTATGAATAATGCCAGCAACTTGAGATTGTTTGCTGTTAATCAACAGAGTTTTCCTGTTGCCTCTGCTCGCTCACTTTCCAGTTATAAATTAATGTATGGCACTTGCATTTCACGTATATCGATAACTGAAAACACTGACCAGGGAACTGGCTTTAGATGGGAAAATAAACAATTAAATTCGCAGTCAAAGTGTTGTTTACGCGCTGCGTTCCGGCGTTGTTATCGCAAAAAGCTTCGAACGAAACCTGGCTTGCGTTTTTTAAGTTTGACTTGTTTTTTTCAGCAGGTTTACTTATGCAAATCGGCTCTGGGAAGAGTCTGTGGCGGCCAAGGTGGGTAACCACATAAACGTTTCTCAAGAAATCAAAAATATCAAGAAATCCTCATTTCCAAATGGCTTCACTCCGATCGCGAACGTCTCTCACTCTTTGTCTCTCTCTCAGCGATTATCGTAGAAACTTCAGGTTGCCGGGGGAATTCCCCGGGAAGTGGGTGTAAGTATGCGAACACACGCGAACTGGTTTTCTGACGATTCACACACGCTAGATTACAATTTAATTAACATTGGCATTCAGAGTTCGTAATTCCGATATAAAGATATATATTTAGATATAGTGTATTTCATCCGCTCGCCCGCAGCGGGTAACGTCTCGAAAAGAACTGAGTTGCTGCGCGAAAAACGCTCAAGGAAGTATCGGGGCGATAACAGAGCTCTGTTAGTGATGTTAAAGCTCTGTTAGGGCTCTGCTAGGCTAAGTGGGTCTCTAAAATTTAAACAAAACAAAATGCTAACCAATGGGAAGCTGGAAGATAACTGAAGTAATACGATAGAAGCTCTCAGGGAAGTAGTAGACCGATAAGAGAGCTCTGTTAGCTCTGTAAGCGCTCTGTTTCTGCTCTATTAGAGCTCTGCTAGGAAAAGTAGATCTATAATTTAAATAAAACAAAAAGCTAAGCTATGCGCAGTTGGAATATAATTCAATTGTGACCAGAAAAACACTGAAGAAAGCATCCGGCCTATAACAGAGCTCTGTTAGTTGTGTTAGAGCTCTGTTAGGGCTCTCCTAAGCTAAATGGGTCTCTAAATAAAATCAAACCAAAAACTAATCAATGGTAAGCTGGAATATAACTCGAGTGTTACTCTAAAAAACGCTCAAGGAAGCACCAGTCCGATAAGACACCCCTTAGTTAGCTCTGTAAGCGCTCTGTTGGGGGCGCTGATAAATAAAACAAAAAGCCTAACAATGCGAAATTTGATCGAGTGCCAACAGTGGCTCGATTGTGTGTCTGTTTCGCAAACAAAACAATTATCGGACATGTGAATGGTTGTACGGATGGACTTCTTGAGTGTGGAGTGGAGTGGTGGTGCCGCGGGGGAAACACACACAGACGATGACTCAAAGTGTGCTCAACACGCTCGATTTGTGTGAATTAATTAGCCAAGCGCCAGTGGAAGCCAGTGGGAGCTCTCTCAGTTAGAGCAGTTAGAGTTCCGCCCCCCAAAAGATAACAGTTTCTAACAAGAATGCTCATTGTTTTGATCTGATCTTCGTTTGCTTGAAAATTAACTGTAATTCTTTAGTACAGTGATAACCATAAATTAACTGACTGAACTTGACCCTGAACCCTAGTTCTTAATAACCTTTTATAGATAGTCTATATCTCCCACTATTCTATCCTCATAAATCGCTAAATACTGCCGTTTTATGGCTCTAGAAATCAATTCAGCAGCTATATTAATGAGCCATTAACAGGAAGCCAAATCCCACGTCTCGAATTTGGGAAACCCATCATTGGCACGTAGAGCTCGAGCTTGGTATAAACACTGCGCGACGTGTCTGGGTTCAGCTATGGAGACCTGCCCCAAGTACAGTGCGAGACCAGGCTTAACGATCAGTAATTAATATAATAAACGGGAGAGCCCAGGAACGGAGCTTCTCTGGTATTCCCTGAGTACTGTCTGTTTTTTTTGACGAACTTGAGAAAAAGACCGAAACTGGTTTTGGCATTGAGCCGGCGCGACACATGTCCAAGTAAACACATAACATAAAAAACTAAAGGTTCCCCAAAAAATCCACATAAAAACAGTACAAAAAACAAATTGCGAAGAGACAACGCGACGCGTCTGTTTGTTGTGGGCGCCGAGCTGAGACATTAAAATCGCATTATATATATGTGTATTTCTTAACGCAGCTCGGCAAACTCGGAGGAGCGAACCTTGAGCGAGGAGTGATCTTTTTTAATTGCCCTTAATGACAGGATTTCTTAATGTTTTCACTGCAAATTTGCATAGTTAATTGCCCGTCGGTGAGTTGTGCTTACAAGTCGAGACCGTTTTTACTGCCAGATAAGCGCGGACTAGTTCTAGTTCAAATATTATAATAGGTAGTTATCCCGCGTTATCGTTCGCCGTTTGACCCGCGAACCGACTGTGAACTTCTTCGGCGAGCAAATTCGCTGCGACTGAGGCGGCGCGGCGTCCCATGTTCCGCTTTAGCTTCGACTGCCAATCAGCTGGACGGGAAAAGCTGCGGCGAAAAGCTAAGAGGAAAGCTCCTCCACGCTAGCCGGGAAGTGCACCTTACCTGGGTAGTAGTCGCAGTCGGA
Source organism: Drosophila lacteicornis (assembly GCA_008044355.1). NCBI lineage: Eukaryota > Metazoa > Arthropoda > Insecta > Diptera > Drosophilidae > Drosophila > Drosophila lacteicornis. The sequence goes on from VNKF01009914.1 coordinate 4,257, forward strand.
GATCGGAAAGGTTTATTATGGAATATTATTCGGACTATGGAAAAAGGAACACGAATAAGAAAGCTGTTCCCTTATCAGTATCTTTAAAAAAAAACCTGTTAAAGCTTAGTGTCAACCGAATATATATAAATCAGCCAGGGGGAGACATCTCAGACCCTGGATTTGTCTAGCAAGTAAACGGAGTGTCCTTACCTCAATTTCCCAAAGAAGTCACTAACAATATTCTCACTGAGAATTCTCAGAGCTGAACCATCGTAGGTTGTGAACTACACACTAAAAAATGAGTAAAGCTTTGGTCTGCGTTTCCCGAACCCAACTTGCTTGTAATAATTAAGTAATAAGTAATATGCCCCTGGACTTTGTTTATATATTTCTCAGTGTCCAAAGTTAATGAGGCTTTAACTATATAATGATAGGCCTCGCCAGTGTATTTGCTAATGGTAGGTTACACGTCGAAAACAACCATAAAATATTTAAACACAATTTATGTCAGTCAATTATCAGCCAATTCCGCTCTGAAAGGAAAAAGCACCCACAACAAAGACCCTTTTACTATATATATTCCCATTGATTGTTTAGACATAACTTCAACAAATATTATTTTAGTTATAGTTGTCATTAGACAATAACTATTTATCATTTGTCAACTGACAACAATAATTCAAATGATTGAAAAGCTTATCATTTTTTAAATAATACAGAATATATACTCAATTTCTTGAGGCACCTTGGGGCTTAGAGGGTTTAAAGTACCGATTATCTGTGGATTGTGAGGATCATTATTTTGTCATTAGTCAAGAACCCTAAGAAATGTATTTTTACAGAAAAATATAAAATAAATAAAGTCAAGTAGATAGCTGTCTTCCTCTTGATTTCCATAGCCAGTTCCAAAAACCTTGAGCTCCTATGTCCTGCCATACATCTGACGCAGAACCGCCACCACCGAGTAGGACTTGCTCATGATGTTAGTGAAGCTCGTGAGGGTCAGACCCATGAATCCGCCCGCTGTGAACAGGAAGGGACGGTCCGCGTTGAGCAAGAAGATGACCAGACTTCTCCTGAACCGAACATCAAACTGCAGCCAGTCGCAACGGAATCCAGAGGTTGAGAGTGTTTTGCTCTGCGGAAAAGGGAATGTCCTAGAGAAATACAGAGGAGAAGCAGGAACCCACCTGCTCGAACACCTCATTCCCAAACCAACAGTAGTAAAAGATCTGACACAGCACTCCCACGAGCATAAAGTAAATAAGCCATGAATTGTTGGTTCCATTGCCGACGAGCATCTGGAACATCGTCATGGCCACCACCACCAGCGAAGACACGAACTGGAGCATCATGGGCAGCTGGTAGACGCGCTCCATGCGCTGACGCAGTCTATAGGATAGGAAAGAAATAATAAGGAGCCAAGGAGCAGACCAGAACTCACTCAATTAAGATGCAATGGTACTGGACGATCGACTGCAGCCAGCTGTGGGGGTCTACCTGGATCTGCTTTCCCCGAGTATCCAGTTCCAGGGCATCGAAGGCCTGATTGAGAACCTTGAGGTGCAGACAGATCTGATTCATTAGGATCACGTTTATGTTGTCAATGGTGGTGACGCCGACAGAGATCCAGATCACACTCAGGCCCATGTAGAGCTGCTGGGCCAGCGGCGGCAGAAAGCTGGGCATCTGGACGCAATAAGGAAACCGTCCAGCCATTTTTTCGGGCACTGTCTCCAGAAGGGATTACATCAGAGTTAAATGGACGCAGATCCTTTCCAGACTCACCGATTAGCATCAAGACCAAGGCCGTTGTCGAGGAAACCACCACGGGGCAAGAGTAAATGAGACCGGCCAGCTTGTTCTCCGCCTCCACCTCGTGGAAGGTGCTCTTCTGGCGGGCAGACAGCACGCAGCTCCTGGTAAGGAAACTTAACTGCCTGATGATCGCCTTGATCTCCTCGTAGTGGTAAAAGGTGTTGAACACCTGCGAGAGCAACGTCAGAGGAGCCTTTTTCCTTTTAGAGCACTGAAATCTCTCTCACCTTGACCCAGTAGCCCACATTGGTCACCGACATCATCATGTTCTGGGTCATCTTATCCACGTCCGTAAAGTTCAGAACAAAGTAGTAGATCTCCAAGCACACGTAATAAAAGAGGCAGGGCAAAATGAAGCTGCTCACGGCCAGAGTGCAAAACTTCTGGAACTTCGACTCGGACCTGAATCCCAGCAGCGGAATTCCCATCAGCTGAGCCAGAAACGCATTCAGCTCAAGGGAGCCAATCCGTCCCGCGTCCACATCGGAAGCCCATATGCGTTGGGTCACCTCCTGCAGCCTGCCCATTTCGCAACTAGATGAACGCTCCTCAGGCAGAGTGTTAGCTTTTATAGTGTTTTCCGGTCTATATCAAAATTTAAGGGGGCGTGACCCGCAGACAGTAATTGGATTGGTTGGATTACATCGTTAGAAACCCGTGTCACCACTTAAATATTTTAAAGAGTGTTGCGGCAGGTAAGGGTTATAGGGAAATAAGGGATGATAATAAAAAAGGGATTCAAACAGACCGATTTTATACCAATTTATAGTTTCTTTGAAGGTTTTTTTATTTATTAAATACAGATATTGATCAAATACTTAAATAGAGCATTACAGAGTTGTCCGTTTCTTTGAAACTATCATTTTCTTTGGGATTCTTTGCCCTAGATTCTTTTTCCTCTATTATGAAACGGTAGTTACACAACAGATGACAATAACAACAGATACCAGATTGTTAGTAAATCATAAATTATTAAATGCTGAACATGCCCAAAAAAAATTGGTATACCGATACAAACATAGCCATAACAATGCCCTGACACCAATGAAAGTAGTTAAATAAAAAATAGTTAAATAAAATAAATATTGTAGCTTAGTGTCAACCAAAAATGGAGCAATTAGACAGCTTGAGACATCTCAGAGCTTAAATTCCTGTATCAAGTAAAGCTACTTACTCAGACACGCGAAAAGTGTGCCTAAGCAGTGCGAGAGAGCGAGAGGGTGACTATTGACCTCTCGTTTTGACTCAACGAGTACGTAGCTTAAACGGAAATCCTTACCTTAATTCCCCAAAGGATTTACTTATTATTATTCTCACAGAAAAAGTCGGAGCTAAGCCACCGTATGCTGTGAAGTACACACAAACAAATAAGTGTGTTCCCCGAACCCAACTTGCTTGTAATAGATAAGTAAGTAGTAATATGTTCTGGACTTTGTGTATTATTTCTCCATATCCATAATTTATGAGGCTCTAACTATATAATGATAGGCCTTACCAGGTTACACGTCGAAAACAATCACAAATATGTAAACACATTTTATGACAGGCAATTATCAGTAATAGTTTTCGATAAGGTTAAAACGATTTCCGCCCACAATAAATACCCTTTCGTTATATATTTACCTTAATTGTGTACACAGAACTTCAACAAAAACATATCTAAAAGGTTCAGATTATCATTATATTGTCTTTAGCCAAGGACCCTAAGAAATATATTTTCACAGGCAAATATAAAATAAATAATATCTTAAATAAATGAAATCAAGTAGATAGCTTTCTTTCTCTTGGTTTTCAGAGCCAGTTCAAAATACATTAAGCTACTATACCCTGCCATACATCTGACGCAGAAGTAGGACTTGCTCAGGATGTTGGCAAAGCTCGTGAGGGTCAGACCCATGAATCCGCCCGCTGTGAACAGGAAGGGGCGGTCCGCGTTGAGCAGGAATATGACCAGACTCCTCCTGAACCGAACATCAAACTGTAGCCAATCGCAACGGAATCCAGAGGTGGAGAGTGTCTTGCTCTGCGGAAAAGGAAATAAATGTCCTAAAGATACAGAGAGGAAAAGCAGGAACCTACCTGTTCGAAGACCTCGTTCCCAAACCAGCAGTAGAGAAAAATCTGACACAGCACGCCGCTAAGCATAAAATAGACAAGCATGGAGCTGTTGGATCCATCGCCAACAAGCATCTGGAACACCGTCATGGCCACCATCACCAGCGAGGACACGAACTGGACCATCATGGGCAGCTGGTAGACGCGCTCCATGCGTTGACGCAACCTATAGGATACGAGAGAAATATTAAGGAGCCAACATGAGCCATACATGAACTCACTCAATTAAGATGCAATGGTACTGGACGATCGACTGCAGCCAGCTGTGTGGGTCCACCTGGAGCTGCTGTCCCCGAGTATCCAGTTCCAGGGCATCGAAGGCTTGATTGAGCACCTTGAGGTGCAGGCAGATTTGGTTCATCAAGATCACGTTCATGTTGTCGACGGTGGTGACGCCGACAGAGATCCAGATCACACTCAGGCCCATGTAGAAATGCTGGGCCATCGGAGGCAGGTAGTTGGGCATCTGGACGCGGTACGGGAACCGCTCTCCAGCCATTTCATCGGGCGCTGTCCTCGGGAGATATCACAAACCAGATCATAATGGATACAGATCCTTTCTAGACTCACCAGTTAGCATCATGACCATGGCCGTTGTCGAGGAGAACACCACCAGGCCAAAGTAACCCAGACAGACCATCTTGTTCTCCACCTCCACTTCGTGGAAGGTACTCCTCTGGCGGGCAGACAGCACGCAGCTCCTGGTAAGGCAGCTTAGCTTTCTGACAATCAGCTTAATCTCTTCGTAATGGTAGAAGGTGTTGATCACCTGCGGGAGCAACGTCAGAAGAATCTTTTAAATTACTGAACCTCTCACCTTGACCCAGTAGCCCACGTGGGTCAGCGTCATCAGCACGTTCTGGGTCATCACATCCACGTCCGCAAAGTTCAGAACAAAGTCGTAGATCTCCAAGCATACGTAGCAAAAGAGGCAGGGCAGGATGACGCTGCTCCCGGCCAGAGTGCAAAACCTCTGCAGCTTCGACTCGAACCTCAGGCCTAAAAGCGGTATTCCCGTCAGCTGCGCCAGAAAAGCATTCAGCTCCAAGGAGCCTATCCGGCCTGAGTCTACATCGGAAGCCCATATGCGTTGGGTCACCTGCTGCAGCCTGTTCATTTCGCAACTAGAGGTTCCTTGGGAGGAGGGTTAGCTTTTATAGAGTTTTCCGGTAGTTGAAGGGGCGTGACCCGCAGGCGGTAATTGGGTTGGTTGGATTACATCGTTAGGAACAGGTGTCACTACTTACAAAATGTTGAACGGTGTTGCGGCAGGTAGGGGTTGAATTATATGGTAATAAAATAAGTCAAACAGACCTATTGTAAATGTTATTTTATTTATTTAATACAGACTATGATAAAATATTAAAATACAATATTAAAAGGTTGTACGTTTTCTTGAAAGATTTTGTCTCATTAGGATTCTTTTTAATATATTTTTTTTTTCACTAGGTCTTCTCCATTATGAAACGGTAGTTACGCAACTTGAGTATCTAAATTAAAGAAAATATATTATTAGCTATTTAAAAAGTAATTAAATTTTATTTAATTAACAGGGACATATGATCATGATAACAGAGTGTTTATAGTAGTTATATGTATTTAATACCATATCCAGGACATGCCCCAAAAAATGGTTAACCGATACCAACATATCCAGAACATTGGAATTACCTAAATCAAAGCCACATCAAGTGATGTCATGTTTTCTACGGAAATGTCAGCGCCTCGTTCTTTAATTCTACTTTAAGATTATGAGTCTCTTTCTTTTAAATTTAACGTTATACCGATATTACTTACCTTTCCTTACACAATTGTAAAACCCTTGGTTTCAGTATAAACAGGACAAAAATAACAATGCCCTGACACCAATGAAAGTAATCGGCCACCAGAAATAGGTCACTCGGTATCTTCAAGTCCTGCACCAGATAGGACACAATCTCCAAGCTCCACGAGACGCCAGTGATGATGAAGAGGCGCAGGAAGAAGCTGTAACTGTGAGGAAAGGATTATAGAAAGCCAGTTGGACATATAGGACCTTATTACGTCTGACTGTCCGATCGGAGATCACGCTGCCTGTCCTGTCGGTGGACACTCCTCAGCTCCCGCTTCACCACCACAATGCGAATGGCCGTCAGGACAAACATGACCAGGTTGAATCCGATCAACACCAGCATCGGACCGTAAAAGTAAATCATGGCGGACCAGCTGAAGACTAGAAATATATGGAAACTGACACCGGAAACTAAGAAAAATGGACTCATCCCAACCCACCATTAACCCAGCAGTTGAAGAGACCCACTCCCGGCAGCCACACCTCATTCTCCTGCGAGTACTCGACCATCTCATCGATCAGGTATATGCCTCCAGTGAGTAACGACGCCACTCCCCAAACAAACCCATTGCAGACCAAAAAACGAGAGGTGGAATTATGGTTAACCGCCTGGATCCTACTGCTGCAGAGAGTGTTCCACAGGCCAAAGCTGATGACGGAGAGCCACAGGAAGGCGGCCATGACAAAGAAGTAACCCAGATAGCCTGGAAACCAAAGCAACATAAGATTATGCCTGGAGATCCATAAGTACAGAGGTAGTATACCGGCTGTGAGGCAAAAGTCAAGGGATATCTGCCACAGGTCGAACAGGAGCATCAGGAAGCCAATGAAAATAGAGATCATGTAGCAGACGAAGCATTTGCCGGGCAGATTCTGCAGCTTCTCCAGGAACAGATAGACGCAGATCGTGCAGAAGAGACCAACCAGGGATAGTTGCAGTGCTGCTAGGGAGTGAGCTTGAGTCCTTATATAAAGAATTCCATCATAGCCTACCTATGGTCTTTCCCATCTTCTGCGGATCTTCAATGGCCACGGTGCAGTTGTGGGGCACAATGTCGAAGAAGACTCGGTCCCCCGAAGTGAAGCCATAAGGCTGGACACAGTAGAGACGTCGAGAGACGTCCGGTAGTGACTCTTCGAAAATATTTCTGAAATAACCATTCTGTGACGCATAATTAATGTAAAACTCTGGAGACTATAGGGTTAACTGGGTTCGTACCTGCAGCAGGGCTTTCGCTTCCGATGGTTCGTCGAACGGTCGCACATCGTCGCACGGCATGGGTAGATCGCTCTGTACGATATAGCCAGAGAGGAAGTGCCCGATCTCCTCCTGCATTGAACTCTGCTCAGCGTTTAGCTCGCAACGTCCACTGTCCAGGATCTCATCCAGTTGACAGCAGAAGCGCAGACAGGACTTTAGTCTGCAGGCGCATCCCCGCATGTGTCGTTTCACCGGAACTCTAGTGCCATCCTGCAGCTCTGTGTGATTGTACTCAGCCGTGAGCTCCGCGGGAATTAGGAGGTGACCCTCGTACAAATACGAGGCGTTGGGATACCTATAACTATCAGTGAGGTTGACCGTGTCAAAATAGTCACAGCCTGGGATTTCAGCAGCTGTTGTAGCTGTCGTTGCTAGAAGTAGTGCCAATAATACCTAGATTCAAGGCGGAAGGTATATATTTACTATATATATATATATATAATGGGTCTAAATTTGTTTAAATAAACTTTCCCAATTTTTGTAATATCATCAGAACTTTGCGGTTTCTGATACCACCGATTCTTAATTATTCCCCAATGAGCTCTAAATAGTTGAACCAAAGCGTTTACAGGAAGCCAATGACGTTGGCAAACTTACGAAAAACATTGTTATAACGCTGCTGTTGCACATGATTCCCAACCGACGACTTCCCAAGAACTGAAATAGAAATTTATGAGTGAAGCCATGTTATAGCGGAGACCGCTGCCAATCTCAGATTTAATAATGTTCTCTCAGATTTAATAATGGTAATGGCACATTATACTGTGTTTTGTATTTAGAATAAATAAATACAAATATATATTTCTATTGAAAGAAAGCTTATCAAAGTGCTTCTTAGAAATTGAAATTTGCAAAGATGCAATTTAGTCAATTGAGGCCTTATAATGCTAATTATGTAAGTAAATATTGTTTACTTGGTAAAATGTTAAAAAATTGAATTTCCAAATTCCTTGAAAGGCGCTTACGAATAGAAACAACTTTTAGCTCTAGTTCCAGCAACGACTATTGAAATACTGAGTTGTGGTTACCACCAAAAGCTTTCAAAAAAGCACATGAACTTGGAACTTTGCACAGTTGACGTGACGCTTAATTCCCATAGCCCCCAAGAAGGATAAGATTGGATATTAATTGGGTTAAACTTGTCTTTAAGGTGGGGTTAGTTTACACTGCGCCCCCATCCTTTATTAACTGCTTGAGGAACACAGAAAAAAACTAACGATGTATAGATCTTGCTATTTTTGACCTCTTTACACTTTGGTCCTTCGAACCGGATGTGCTTAAAAAGATCCTTCGTGATAGCTCAATTATTCCAAATATTACAAGTAGTGTTCATCTGAACTCATTCCAAATTAAAAGAAAACAAATTAAAAATATTTAGATTAATATTAATTGTATTAAATACATTAATTAAAGGAAAATCCTCTTGTGTGCTTATGATCTATAGTAAGTCTGATTAAAAAAAGTGAGTGTATACATATAAGTATTTATTCTTAAGTATTACTCCATCCATAGTTAAAAGGTGATCTTACAAGGCCGTTCTTATTCTCGTGACTTTCGTGGTTACTCCAAGGAATCCGATTGAGGATGTACTGTGGCATTAGCGTTCATTTACCTGTTGAGCATCCCACCTGCGACAAAGTTCTTTGGTGACGTAAATGCATTGATAAGTAGTCTTGGACGCTACATCAAGGTAGAGTCCTGCGACGAAGCGTTTGTCCTTGGCAGTTTGGCGATGAATCGACCAGAGGAACCTCCACCTAAGTTTGACTTCATGCTGTAGGCGGCGCTCCACTGATGCTTTTTTACAGGTCTGGGGAGGAAGAAGCATTATAAGAATTGAGGAAATATAAGGAGGGTATATGGAGAAGTCTCCAACGTGCAACATTCAAGTTAGGAATGGGAAAAGCTAAACACAAGACACACAGAAGAACAAGACAAGATCAAGCTGGACAGGGAAACTACAAGTGCAATCCCACAATTAGTGTAGAGTAGGTAGTAGAGGATATATAGTATATTTTCCAACACCAAGTAAGCAGTTAGAAGCGTATGAACACGGATTACCTATTACAGGACACTCGGAGCCAAGTGCGTCTCCTCGAGCGAGATCTCTTCCTCGCAGTCGTTGGCCTCGGCCTCCTTACTCCTACCCCTAATGCTGCTCAGGCAGTGACAGGACCTGGTTATTGGTTACTCGAACTTCTAGCAAAATCACTAAAGGACTACTCACCGTTCCAAGCAGAGTTTCAGGGTGCTGCGCTTCAGGATGAACAGCACGAAGATGATGATGCCCTGCGACCAGTTGAAGTAGTCAGCCACCTTGAAGACCCTCTTCCAGAGATCGTCGTCCTGCACCAAGTAGGATATTATCTCTAAGCTCCACGACATGCCCATGATGATGAAAAGGCGCAGAAAGAAGCTGTAACTGTTGGAGGAATATTTTAAGTTAAAGATGAATATTTGAAGTTCCACAATTTAACCTACGTCTGCTTGTCCGAGTTGAGCTTATGCTTCCGCTCCTGGCGGTGGGTGAAGTTCCTCAGCTCCTTCTTCACGGCCACGATGCGCATGGCCGTCAGGATGAACATAATCATGTTGAAAGCGATCAGCACCAGCATCGGACCGTAGAAATAGAGCATGGCCGACCAATCCGTAGCTGTGGGTGGAGGAAAGGTGAGAAGCTCTGCTTGAAAGTCGTCGGAATGCGAAGCAAAAACTCACTATTGATCCAGCAATTAGATCCCAAAATATATCCCACGCGTGGCATCCAGTCTAGATTCTCGGGCACGTGGTCCACAACATTGTCCACCAGGTAAATGACACCGGTAAGGATCGCAGCCATGCCCCAGGCGTACACGTTGTAGGCTAGGAACAGGTAATTGGGCAGGGAGCGATTGCGGGAGCTGGAGCTGCCGCTAATCGTGTCCCACAGGTGCAGGCTTATCACGGAGAGCCAGAAGAAGGCGGCCATGACAAAGAAGTAGCCGAGGAAACCTGCCGTATTGCAGAAGCCCCAGGATAGTTTCCACAAGTCCAGCAGCAGGATAAGGTAGCCCATGAAGAGGCAGACCATGTAGCAGATGAAGCACTTTCCAGGCAGATTGTTATGTAGCTCCTTCACGAACAAGTACACGCCGATAGTAAGGATCATGCATACCAGGGTTATCACCATCACTGCCGAGAGATAATGAAGATGGATCTAACGGGATTGAAATGGGTCCAGTAGCATACCCACGGTCTGCCCCATTATTGGATCCAGCATCTCACAGTTGAGGGGCACGATGCGTATGGATTCTGTGGCGTTGGCATCGAGCAGGAAGTGCTGGATGCAGTACTCCCGCTTTCCCATCGCCATGTTGTCAAAGTGGCGAAGAAAGGTTCCATTCTAGAAGGTTACATTCAGAGGTTAACCACCTGGCAGTGGAATACTGAAACCCACCTCATACAGTGTGTACGTGTCGTCCTTATTGCGGTTGTCCAATGGAAACAGGTCGGTACAGGGCATGGGCAAGTCCATCTGCAGAATCAGTTCGGTTCGAAAGTGCCTCTTCACCACCGAACCGTCGGCGCGGGTGATATTCAAGTAGGGATCGATCTGGGTCAGCTCCTTATCCAAAACATCGGTCCATTCATTATTCCAGTCTAATTTCTGTTTGTGGCGGCCACAGAACCTGACACATGGCCTCAACTGGCAGGCACATCCCCGCCAGTGCCTTTCCACCGACTCCTTGGAGTCGTCTGGCATCAGCCTAAAGTCATATTCCCCCGTCAATCGGCCGGGAATGAGGAGACCCTCATAGATATACGAACCATTGGGAAGCCTCTGACTAGTCGACAGATCCACGGTATCAAAGTAGTCACAGTCGGGAATATCTGCCAATGTCTGGTAGAGCAGCAGCAGGACGAAGATCACTGCGGTGAGTGGCATTCTTCCCACGAGGTTCTGCACATTAAAAAGTAAATTGTATTCATACTTATAAATAGGAGTATACTTATTCATGGAAATGCCCATTAAATAGGAGAATGAGTAATTGTATATGAATGTATGCCAACAACATCAGCATTCAGGAAACGCGTCGTTTCTCTTCTCTGCGAATTTTAAATATTTTTTTTTCGTTATCAATTCAGGAAAATATACTAGTAAAACTTTATAAATAAATGTGAATAAATTGTATTTAATAAATCATGAATAAAAGCTAATTATGAAAGTACTGCGGAGACTTTTCACTGCATTAATTAAATAATTTAGTAATTATTTATTTGAGTTCAAAAATTCTATTTTCTGTATGCTTTCTTTAAGATATTTAATATATAATAATTATTATCCTCACAATCTTCAACACATGATATTATTTCTTCTGTAAACATTATTATTAAAGCAGTAAATGTAAACCATTCTGTGGAATCGCCGGTAAAGGCATGTTTCTGATTAAGGAACTCGTCGAGACTGTCAATTGACAGGCCGTTATGGTCGTGAATACAAATATGAATAAGTAAAACTGTAAACAAAAAAATACATTAAAAAAACGGAGAATGCTACTTTTATTTGTTTAAGAGTATTATAAAAAAAAAATAACATGATAAGCTTTTGCGTTTTCTCTGTGCACTGTTTTTACTGGGTGCACGGGAAGAATTATATCGCTATTTTTGCCAGTTCCATTTAAAGAGTGAGTGACTCAAAGGATGATAGCTGCCAATCACTAGAAATAATGATGGAACGACCGACTTTAATTAATGTTTATTGACATTTTTAATTTAAAAGAACGCAAATAATAGCTTTCTTATGTGGGTGGCATTTGTTCAACTTTTTTTATTAATTTCAATAATTAATCTTTAATTTACTTGAGCAAGCTTAACTTATCCACAAAAATTTGAAGAGTGTAAAGTAAACGTATTCATATACCATATGTTTCCACTTGAACGTTCGAGTATATAAGCAATGCCCAAAAACGCCGGACACTGAACCAAATTTAAATTAGCAATGATCACGTTCACCCCTGGCAAAGTGATTCCATGTCCAACAAACAGAACGCCCACAACACATATGTACATATGTATGTATATGTAAACACACGGAATCCAAGGATTAGGAACGGACCGGCTTCGCCGACGACTCTTTAAGTACTGATCCATGTATGCATCGCTGGAGCTTTGGATCCACGAGCAGTGGGCGCTCTGACGGCCGAAGAGAGAGATGATAATGAAACGAGTTTTTTGTTCAGCGATCGGGACATTTTGGATCCAATTGCCCTTTATTGTTCTTTGTCAGAAGCCTGACAACGTTCCAGGCGAAAAGTCTTTTCAGATACATACAATCTAAAAGATACAAATCATATAGATAAAAAAAAATAAATGAATAAGGTTTATTAAGGAAAAATGTTAAAATGTTTAATTTAATTATGAACTTATGAACTTATTTAACCTAAAAAAACATATTAGGTCATTTCATAATTTAAGTTTTTAAAGTAATATTAATGTGATTAAATCAATTCTAGTAATAACAAAACCTTATAATAATAATAAAGATAATTAACATTATAATTTTTTTTTATTTATCAAGTGGACGAAAATCTCGCGAAAATTGCAGTAGCTCTCCAGTTTAACGGTTCAAAATGCTGAAAATAGAAACAGGAGCGGATTTAAAAGTTATTTGGCGTTGCCATATTTTTCAATTAAATTTGTCGTATTACGTATTTTTCAGCGCTCCACGTCCCTTGCAGCGATGGAAAACCCTTGAAATGGGTGCACAACAACATTTTTTTGTGAAAAAACTCTCGGAACCCTGTGAAATGCTGAAGAACCCTGAAGACTTGGGGTTTTTTAATTTAGCAAAGACTCCTACCTCTTTTCTCGTGAGGGCGCCACTTTGACGCCTTTGTTCTATACGAAAAATATCGATAGTGCCTCCGAAAACCTCTCTCCATCGATAGTGTCTACGGTGCTATCGAAGTTTTCACAGCTCCAGTGTTCCTAGATCAGGAGTTTTCCCCCTAGATTTAGGGGTTTTTGATGTCCTAGGGGGAATTTTAGGGGGTAAGAATTTTTAGGGGAAAAGTTTAGGGTTTTTTTTTTGTAAATGATTGAGTTAAATTTTTAAAGAAAATCTATAAATTTTTTTTTTGTATTATAAATCACTTAAAATGGCGAAAATATCAAACTAAATACTGCCCACGATTTTCCTATCGCCTGAAAGTTTTGCCAGCTGATGTTGGCGCATTCCGTGAACCCGCCTTAAAGATACTAAGAATTGGTATTGACATTTTTCCGCTTTGCAACGTTCCACGTCATAGACATTTCTTTTAATTATTTGAATTTATCAGATTTTTTTTTAATTTGGCGGGATTTTTTAGGATGAAATATCGACTCTGAGATTTTTTAGGGGGAAATAATGACTGAGATTTTTTAGGGGCAAAGCAAAATGTTAATCTGGTAACACTGCTACCATTCGCGTTTCGGTTTCTTTCGGTTTGTTTTCGTTTCTTCCGTTTTTGAGAAAACCCGTCTAATGAGACCGATTAAATTTTGAAAAGAAAAATCGCCTTCGTTGAGTTCGATTCTCGGCCCGCTCCGCGAGTTTTGATTGAGTTTCTTTCCGCTTTAAGTTGACTTCCAGGAAGCGGCTGCTGATGAAAGGTGTGTTTGTGTAAGTGAGTGTCGCTATTGTGTCCGTGAACGCGTTTTGTGCCTGTGTTCGTTCTATGCTGCCCCCCTCTTTCCAAATCGAGTGAGTGGCAAACAAATTTAGCAGTTTGTTAAATTAAAAAAAAAAAAAAGGAGGCAGAGATTCGAGAGAGCTATACGTAAAAAAATATATTTATTGTGTGCAAGTACAGGAAGAGAGATAGAGTGAAAGAGCGGAATACCCAGAGGTGAGACAGCAAAACCTGAGATTAATGTCTCCTCTTCTTTTGCTTTCTTGTTGTATTTAAACTCCTTCCTTCCCGTTTTGTAATTATTGTTATTCTTCATCCCGATGCTCTCCCTTCCGCTCGCTTGCACACCCGCACATGCCGCCTACACAGCCTGTCAGCCTCTTCCTGATTCCGCTGCAAGTGCGAGCGAGAGGGCGAGATGTTACTCGCACATATACACATGCATGCTGCATGCATCTCGTAAGCCGCACGGATAGCTGTGCAATGGAGGAAGTGGCAAAGGCTGCAGATAAGCGGAAAGAGGATAGCGAAGATGCTGTTGCTGCTGCACTCGCTCTCGCTCCCGTATTCCTGTCTTCTTCCTCTCTTGCCAGCAATTAATCGTTGATTGTGTGTTTACAAATTCGTCAATTAACTGTAACTGCGATAGCCACAACTCCACCCCGGCTCAGATTCACCCATCAAGCTGACTGTCATAAAACTGTTTGCTAGGCCAAACAAAAACAACAACAGCAGCGACAATTGCCCCAATCGAAAGATGAACGGTAAAAGTTAAAGGAGCATTCGGGGAATGGTAAGGGAAAGGGAGAGAGAAGTGCAAATCAGCTGAGGGTCTGCACTGAGAGAATTTGTATTTTATTTATTATTTAAAAAAATAAAGGGGCCAACAAATTTAACAATCAATAGATTGTAATATAATATAAGATTTCAAAATTTTGATTATTTTATGTGATCAGTAACATCTGCTTATTGGAAACTTTTAAAATGTTTAAAAATGGATGATGTTTGGTGAATGCATTAGTTTTGTATACCCATTGAACTTGTAATGGATTTCAATACAACACGAAGGCATGGCTCATTTTTGTGCGAGTGAGTGCGTTTTGGGTTGTGTGTATTAGTGTCGCCCGCCCGGGTCTTGGGTCTTCCGCTGGGGACTGGGCTGCATGTGGAATATGAACACGAAAATAGCATAGGCGGAATGTTGAGCGCTGAACAAACACACACGGGGTGTGCTGTGCTTGTGCTCGTGCTCGTGCTCCCCTCCTCTGCCGCTGCCACTGCCTCGGCCTGTCTCCCCGCCCCTTCTTCGCAAAAGCAATAAAAATTAAAAGGCAAACAACGATAAGCGGACTAAACCCCGCCTTGGCCACACTAAACCCCGTCGTGGGCCACCCCTTTCCGCGGTGTGTGCGCACACATGGCAACCCTGGGCAACAACATAAGCCCTAGCAGCAGCAGCAAATGCATACGCCAGCCGATAATTAATGCCAGGCCAGCGTAATTGATGCGTCCCCGGCACGAGAGGAAATCAATCGGGGGAGTAACCTGCTTTCCAGCCAGCCACCAACAAGCCGGCGAGCACTCCTCCCGCACCGAGAAAGCCATTTCCCAACCAGGTGGACCACAACCCTTGGCCCCTGGCACCGGAAAATTCAATTTGAAACCAGGCTGCGGGTTGGATGGCTCCTCCTTAGATACACGCCCTTCGTACATAAACTTGGGGTTGCTGACCATATTTATGTAGCCAGCAGAAAGCTCCATTAAAAACCACTTAAAATATGGACACTTCAGGGGCACATTTTACGGTAAAAAATAAATATATACCGTCTAGAAATGGAAATTTTAAGTGGAAGGATATTAAAATTAGATGTTAGAAATCAATAAAAGCTTTTGAAATGAGTTTTTAAAGAGAGTCAGGCTCTCAACTACACCCAAAAAAAAAAAAACAAGAGTTTAACCTTTCTACGCGTTGTCTTAAAAGTATACTCAAGTAGTATATCGGGTTTAGTATAAATTGTATATTCAAAATATCAAATATATACTACAAAGTATAATTTTTATACTCCAAAGTTTCAATTGTGTATTTTCGAGTAACATATCGCGTTAGCTGGAATTTCGTGCTTTTCTGTTTGTCGCGTTTGTGATTATTATAAAATATTGGTGCAGATGAGTATAAAATGTATACTTTCGTAGTATCAAATTAATAGGCATCTTATTAAGACATTTTTAATACTCAAGAGTTTAGAATACATGTAACAATAGTATAGTTTCTATGACGTTTTTTTTTTTGGGTGTGCATAATTATGCAATGTAATTAGGTGTCCTTGTACAAATTGGATTTATTTATTTGCTAACATTAATATCCAAAAGATTTAGGGAAAATCGGACTTAAAAGCCTTCACAAACCTCTAATTGGACCATTATATTTTGACTTTGATTGGGGTTGCCAGGCGTCGACAGCAGCGGGTTCGTTCTAAAAATGGAAGCCCGCTTGAAGGATGTGCCGAGTAATTGAAATGGAGTGACATCTGGTTGTCCCCTGTTCACTGCCTGCTCCCTCCACCCTCATTTAGTCGCATGTGAAAGCTTATCTGGTCGCCTGCTTTGTTTGGCCTAGGCTTTGTTGTTTCTCTTGCGGCTGGGGTTTCTCGAGTTACGCTTCCTTAGAAGTTCTCCACGTCTGCGGTCTCCATTACATCACAGTGTGGATCCATTGTGCTCCGGTTGCCCTTGCCAAGCCCTGGCCTCTGGAATGGCATGCTTTCTTTGATTGGGAAACAACCTCGAGTGATATGGCCCTCGACGACAATCCGCCGTCGATCTCAAGTAGCGTCAGAGGTCATGTGGTTAGCTGCCCTAAGAAAGTGTGCTGCAGATTTCAACTGGTTTGGCAAGAGCTCCATTCCCGCAGCGAACAAAGAAAGAGTCGCAGAAAGAAGCGGAAGCTGCTGCCCCCAGGCCGTTATTTGGTCAGCGGGATGGAGCCAGAGCCAGAGCCAGGCAGAGAGATAGCGCTTGCATATGCAAATATGTGTCCCAGCGATTATTGTGCCCAGAAAGTCGGTCAACGAACCGAAAAAAAAAACATAGGAAGAGCGCACCGAGCGAGCGGTCACTCCAAACAATGGTTGTGCCGCCCCGCCTAGGTGTGTGTGTGTGTGTTGACCATTTCGATTTCGATTTCATAATGAAAAGTCCGACTGACTGGCGAGTAGTGTGCATAGTAGTAGTACGTAGTACGCCCATTGACAAGCTGCCCTGGCCGTAAATGGCACCCAAACCGAACTGACCAGCGGCCATGGCTTCCGCACAAATATGGTGTCCACCTCTCTCCTGCTCCTCCTCGATTCTCGACACTCTCTCGTTTCCCGTTCCACTCGGCTCAGGTATCGTCGTAACCCCGTCTCGTGGGCGTCAGAGAATGACGTAAACCGTCCTCCATTTGTTTGTTTTTAATAATATTCCCAGAGTGTGTCTGTTGTGCTCTTTTATATATATTTTTTTGCAACTTGTTGATAACCAATGGAAATACAGTGGGGTGTCGGTTCTTGCAACAAATTATATATATTTTTTTTGTACATTTAGTACATTGATTAACGTTGAAAAAAGTACAAAAACCAAATCAAAAAACAAAACATACAAATGACTTTCAATTCGCTTTACTTACTTATTCTCTCTGGACCATGACTTAAGAATGTTTCCTTTCTTTGATATTTCTTTGATAAGCAAAAAATTAGCCACCGAGTGACCACTGTACCAGAAACAAATCTTATAGAACCATCGCTCTAGCAAGCTCAATGTTTACGCTAATAATTGCCACCAACTGATAATGAATCAAGGAAAGTGTCGATGAGGAGGGAAGGTAGGGGCACGGAACGGACCAGAACGGAAGGGCCCAAAGTCAGGGTGATCGCAATCACTTTGTGCCTTAAGCCGCATTTATTTATTGCCCCGTTTTGTGATTTCCTTGTGCCGCCACGCACACATAAATTATCTACATGCCATCGATAATGCGCACATTTCTCTGGCTAAGTGCTAGATCGACTGCTCATCTGTCTCCTGCGCCCCGACAACAGTCCGGAAACGTATTATTTTTATAGAACACAGAACATAGCTCTCCCTATTCCGAGATATTTTTACTACTTGCGACAATTGCGCTCTCTCTCAGTCAAGGAGAATGAACAAATGATACGCGAGGTTCTTGGTGTCGAAAAGAATTATAGCAAGTAACCGATGGCTGATGCCTCATTTCCATTTCGATAAAAGGCTTAGTTCGCTTTGCCTTCGATAACTGACCCCTGGGCGTTCGATCATCAGGCCCAAAAAAGCGGCCAGTGACTCAAGGGAACTCTAGCTAGTTAGCCCCAGGCTGATAATTACTGGCAACTGTATGAAAAAGCACTATTTCCCACTCTTTAATAGTCGTCGGTTTCGCCGTGTCCGCCTCGAGAAGCTCAACAAAAGCGGTTTTAACCCAGTTTAGAGGAAGAAAACGCCAACGTTTGCGGGAAAATAAGGTTGAAAGGTAAAAGACGGTTCGTTCGCGCTTGCTTTGTGTGGCTGTGTGTGTTTGCGTTTACAATTATGCACACACAGATACTTAGGGCTGTGTATATATTAGTGGAGAGCATTTAAGCCAATTACACGGTACATCAATCATCAGCGAAAGAAGATTTGTGGCGACTGCACTGGGAAAAACAAAGTCAGTTTGGAGTGGGCGTACGCAGTACTAAGAGGTTAAACTATTTATAAGACTTTCTATGAGCTAGTTCAGTTAGCATAACTATATAAATTGTATATAAATTCTTTATTTGTGATGTCTTGAAAATAAATATTCCTTTAACTTAAGCCATAGTAGCTTTCGTAATCCTTAGTCTAGAGATTATCGCTCACCGCAAGGTTAATTTCTGAGGCTAAACATTTAGCTCGAATTCTGGGAAATCGAATCTTTTTACCCGAGTGCTAAAATGGGCAATGAGCTTGTTTTAGTACCTGGCCCCCATATAATAGCTGACTTTGCCTTATCTACAAGTTTGACAACAGTTATAGTCTGTGGTTTAGGGGAGGGCAACTCAAGGGGAACCAAAGAAAGACCTGAAAGACAAATGATTAGTCACCCTGCACTTGTCGATTGTCACCGACGACGACGGCGACGCAGTCAGTCGTTGGCTTCGCCGCTTGGTTTGTTTGTCTGGGTTTGCTCTACGTGAAAGTATGCACCATCTTCTGGCGGAAGGAGGGGAGTCTTGGTAACGGGGGGTTGTTAGGATGGACATAAAATAACAACTAGTCAAAATAAACATCTGAAACGGAACGAGAACGAAGGCTTCAACTGGTGGAAGAGCCCTACTCACCCGCTCCCGCTCCATCTCTTTGCAGTCAATCAGTGATCCAATCCATCCACATGAAAAGGAGCCGAAGGAGGCGGCAGCCAAGTTAACTGGAAACAAAACAAGCAAGCCAGCCAGCTGCAAAGCAAACAAATACACAAATAATACTCTTGCCAATTTATCGAATAAACAAGAAGAAGCCGAGCCATAGGAGAGGCCCCATCGCAGGAACTACTCCGCAATCAGAGCGCCCTCCAAGAACAGAAAAAAACAATTAATAATAAAAACACGTGAAACGCACGTATCCCGGAGCCCCGAAATCCAAATCCGAAGCAGTCGGCAGTGCAGCATGGAGTTCGGTCATGTTTGAGCGCTTCCGACTGAGCAACCTGAGCAGAACCTTCCGCCTCCGTGGAGGCGGCACAGAACTGGCGCGCGACAAGAAGAACCAGCAACGGCAGCAATGCGTCACCGTCCTGTTCCTAGATGACATCACGCACACCTTTCGGATCGAGGTAAGACTGGCCATTAGGCCTAGATACAGTCGCTGTTAATGGCCCTCAAGGGTGTTGAGAGTGTTGAGCGAGGATTTCCTTTCCCTCCGCCTCTGTCTGTGAAGCAGAGAGTTCCATTAGCCATGCGCATAATTATTGAATATGCGAAACGTAGTCAAAACAAAGAAAGTTTTCTGTTAATCATCATCGCTATTCATTTATTCACTTTTATCTGCTCACTTTTTGGCTCTGCACTTGAGCTCGAGCTCGCTTTCATCTCGGCTAGCATCTCACCCAGACACGCACTTGTCCGCATTGCTACCCAATCTCCATCCAAGAGGTTTCGCTTTCGCCGATCGAGTGTGTGTGCTGCGGAGATGAAAATCATAATCGAGCTGAGATCTGTCTACTAAAATTGCAACTAAATTGAAGTCGTTTAATCACTGTAATTGCAACAAAGACAATGGAGGGGAAGAATACGCCTTGAGATTTACTTTTCAGTTGGGTTTCCAGTCTCCAATAAACATACAATGTGATCTCTTTTAGAAACGTGCGAAAGGCTCTGAGCTATTGGATCAGGTCTTTCAATATCTCGAGCTATCCGAAAGGGACTACTTTGGTCTACTATTTCCAGAGAAGCCGGACGATGTGGTGGTAAGTTGTGACCCAGAGCCAGTTGTGGCAAGTACCCACCTATTTCCCCTATTATTCTTTTAGAGATGGGTGGATGCCCAGAAGCAGTTCAAGAAGCAATGCAGCAGCGTTGGCCTGGACAACAATGCCGTTCCATTATTACAGTTTAGGGTTAAGGTGAGCTTGTTTTCGCACTGTCCAAAGTATCCACTAACGTATACCTCCAATACCACACAGTTCTTTGTAAGCGATCCGAGCCGTTTGCAGGAGGAGTTCACCCGCTATCAGTTCTATCTGCAGATCAAGCGCCACATTCTGCTGGGCAAGCTGCCCTGCTCCAGCAACACCCAGTGCCTGCTTGCCAGCTACACGGTGCAGTGTGAGTGCATCCTGAGACTCCCTTATAACCTAATCTCTATCCTAATGCTACTCCCACAGCCGAGTTGGGGGACTTTAATGCCACGGAGCACCAGGTGGGCTACCTGAGCGGCCTGCAGCTGCTGTGCGACCAGACGCCCGAGGCGGAGCGCAAGGTGGGCGAGCTGCACAAGCTGCATCGCGGCCAACTGCCGGCGGATGCCGAATACAACTATTTGGAGCACGCCAAGCGCCTGGAGCTGTATGGCATTGACCTGCATAGCGCCACCGACTCTAATGGCAAGGAGCTGCAGCTGGGCGTCTCGGCGGTGGGGCTGCTCGTCTTCCAGCACGCGCTTCGGGTCAACACTTTCTCGTGGAGCAAGATGGTCAAGGTGTCGTTCAAGCGCAAGGACTTCTTCATCCAGCTGCGCCGCGAGCCCAGCGAGAGCTACGACACCCTGCTGGGCTTCGGCATGCTCAGCCACAAGCATGCCAAGGCGCTGTGGAAGTCGTGTGTGGAGCATCACAGCTTCTTCCGACTGAAGCGGCCGCATCGCCTGTCGCGCTTCCTCAACATCAGTCTGGGCAGCAAGTTCTACTATTCCGGCCGCACCGAGCTCCAGGCAGTACAGGAGTCCAAGCAGCGCGGTCGCATCCACAAGGTGTTTGTGCGCTCGCCCAGCAAGCGATTCGTGGGCGGAGGAGGCGGCACATCGGGCACTTCATCGGGCGGCACGCCCCTGCAGCAGCAGAACAGCGGCTCTGAGAGCGGCAATGGCAAGCCTTCGGCCGGCGCCGGGGGAACCATTTTGACCATCACCAAGACGAGCGGCAAGGTGACCTCCAAGGAGGCCGACTCGATGCCAAGGAAGGCCTGGGAGCAACAGAGCGACGAGTACGACATTCAGCTGTAAGTATTTACCTTTGTTTGGACACACTTGAAGCTAATCTGTGATCCTTTCAGCGAGGTGGGCTTCAGCGAGCAGTGCACGCGGCGCTTCGACTCGGCCTCGCCCTCTCCCATGCCTCCCGCCTACAGCTCCGGCAAGCACAGTCCCCTCTTGCTGCCCACGACCATTGCGGACGCTGTGGGTGGTCAGCCGGAGAGTGGCAGCGACCTCATCACCATCCGGCTGCTGGCCGACGAGCACGGGCGCTACGGCTTTAATGTGAAGGGCGGCGTGAACCTCAGCCATCCCGTCCAGGTATCCAAGGTGGTGCCGCACACGCCCGCCGACCGGTGCACACCTCGCGTTCGCGAGGGCGACGAGGTGCTCATGATCAATGGACGCGAGGTGCATGGCCTGCGCCACGAGCAGGTGGTGGCCATGATCCGGGATTGCCGCAATCAGGCCAGCGGCGAGCTCCTGCTGACGGTGCGCCCGCAGAGCTCGATGCCGCTGCATCTGGAGGAGGAGCCGATGTACCAGTATGTGCCCGAGAGCGACGAGACCGGATCGCACTCGAATCTGCTCGATGGGGATGCTCTGTTCAACCAGAGCGTGCTCCTGCTCAGCGATGGCCTGGCCTCGGGCGCTCTCCTGGCCCAGTATGAGCTCATGTACAGAAAGAACCCGGATCTGGCCATCACGGAGGCGCGCAAGCCGTCCAATGCGCCCAAGAACCGATACCGCGACATATCGCCATGTAAATTGGATTTTTATTGTTCTTAAAAGATGGAGCTTACGTGAAATCCATTCCTTTCAGATGACTGCACCCGGGTGTCGCTGGTCAACTCGCTGACCGGCGACTACATCAACGCCAACTACGTGAACATGGAGATTCCCGGCGGCGTGAACCGATACATTGCCACCCAGGGACCACTGGCCAGCACCACCACTGACTTTTGGCGCATGGTGCAGCAGGAGAGCAGCCACCTGCTGGTGATGCTCACCACGGTGATGGAGGCCGGGCGTCAGAAGTGCCACCAGTATTGGCCGGTGACCGGCGAGGAGCTGCAGCTGGCCGAGGGTTTCTCGGTGCGCTGCCTGAGCGAGATGCCCGACGAGACGGGCAGCTTTGTCTTCCGCGAGTTCGTGCTGAATGACAAGCACGAGCAGCGGCACATCCATCACATGCAGTACCTGGCCTGGCCCGACCACTGTGTGCCCTCCGATCCCAATCTCTTCCTGGAGTTCACGGAGCGCGTGCGAAACGCCCGCAAGCGCACGCTCCTCCAGGAGATTGAGGAGAACCTCAAGCAGATGCGGCTGATGAACGCGGATGCGGATGCGGATGATGACGAGAACGGCGGCCTGATGCGGGAGCGCAAGTGTGCGGCCAGCAACGGAGCCACGCCCGAGGATGAAACGCCCGTGTCGACGAGCGTGCACCAGTGAGTATACTCCAAGGGTGTTGGCTTCCAGAGCTTAACTTTTTCCGATTTTCTTGCAGATGCATCAGCGCCGCCAATCCACCTGTGATCGTCCACTGTTCAGCGGGCATTGGACGCACTGGCGTGCTCATACTGATGGACACCGCCCTGGCTTTGATGGAGGCCCGCGAGCCAGTGTATCCGCTGGACATTGTGCGCACCATGCGCGATCAGCGAGCCTGCATGGTGCAGAATGTGGTGAGTATATATTCTTTAGGGATATTGCTCGGCGTCTTGCTCAACCCGAGTTTCCCGTTTCCTTTCAGAGCCAGTACCGCTTCGTGTGCGAGTGCATCTATGCGGCCTACACGAAGATCTCGCGCAGCAGTGCGGCCATCGACGACGACGAGGACTAGGACGAGGGACAATCCAATCCAGCTACGCAATCTACAATCTTCCGCTTTACGATCCGACTTTTTCTTACATCTTAAATTCTATCTTAACTGTTTAGTACCCGTAGACATATGACTAAAACTGATTGTATATCATTACTATTATACCAACTCTATATATATATATATATATTGTATTATCAACTCCGTTCATAAGTTACTCCTAAATATATATATACATATATCTCTATCACACGCCGCAAGTGCTGCAAGGAGAACGATTCGAAATTTTACAAAGCCACCACAGAATGGTAAGCGAAGTGAACCAACTACCTAATCGAAGAAGTATACAAACAAATGGCGATTTATTTACACCCAACCAACGCTACGTCGAGAACAATACGCAAAACAGCAACAGATAATACGAATACGAGAGAACCTTATACATTTGATAAAGGACGAGAGAGGAGGGGAGAAAACTGTTAGTATTTTAGCACCAAATCAATTCATAAATGTATTTATGCTAAACAAGAAATCCAATAAAATGTGTATTAAATAAAAACGGAACTGTTTTTAACTGGAACAGGGAAAGAGTTACGAGAACTGTTATAAACGTTTCTAAAATATGTTAGAACAAAGTTATTTAGGCCTTTTTCCTTTTTTTGAGTGCCTGGTCCATGAAATCAAGCATTTCATAAATATCTGTATGTCTTAAACTTAAATTCGTACATTTGTAGTTTCCAATTTGGCGAAATCGTTCGTTTTTTACAAGTTTGGAGCGGATGATGGGAGAGAGATACGGGAACTTTTATAAACTGTAATGATATATGTCCTTAAAATGCTATCTGCCCTTCTGCTACGATACGAGAACTGTGATAAGTTATGTTAGCACAGAGTTAATCGGCCTTCTACTGCCTTATGTGCGCCTGCATGTGGTTAACTTGTAGCGCTTTTAGATTCCAATTTCACGAAATCCTGCGCATTTTACATTTCGAGTATCAGGCGAACAGCAAGCCATAGAGTGACGATCTGATGATCTGTGCGGTGTTATAAACTTTTATAAATCTCAGCTTAAACTAACGCTTATTTATGACACAGCTGGCTTCCTATTGGTCAATTTAATGGCGTTATAAATCTGTGCATTGTTTGTTTCTTATTCTCGCTCATCATAATTATAATTATTAAATAATCTTAAAATTGAAATTTATCAAAGATTACAAGTATTTTATGCATCCCTGGCTTTAATTGTGAGCCACCTCTATAACCTATGAAAAAGGCTAGAAAATAACTAAAATAAATACAGTACAACTTCGACAGTCCGGACACATATAGTTTTGGGCAAGTCCGGATTATCGAGTTGTCCGGACTATAGTAGTGAAAATTTTTAAAACAAACTAAGTGAAGTAAATCCATACATATGTGATATGATTTATTAAAATACATTTAATTATTATATGAAATATATACATATTATGCTTTTTTGAAAAAAGAAGTTATTTTGTGTTGACTAACTTTGTTTAGATGAATGATTTGAGCTTTTTGCTCAATCCTCTTCAACAAAAGAATATCCTGCATTTCAATATTGTTCTCCTCAGCCCACTGAATACAAACTGAAAATGCTTTCTTCGCATCTGCAGTAGATGCGCTTTCATCGCTGGAAACCTTTTCACCACAAATTTTTAAATAACGAATACCATGCCGTAACTTAAATTTGTCTAACCAGCCTGAGCTCGCTGAAAAATCGTCCTTTCCCGTTATCTTTGTATAAAAAATGTTGACCTTTGCTTTTAGTATTTCTGATGAAATCGGGATATGATTGTTTCTTTGCTGCAAAAACCATGTGTAAAGCGCGTCCTCTAACTCTGGATACT
>VNKF01009916.1:0-27473 GCA_008044355.1 Drosophila lacteicornis
TGCACTATACATACATTTATGTAAAAACTCATGTAGAGTCATTTAGAGACGTGCACAATGCAATAAAATTTAAAGCCATCAAAAAAATTTAATATTATTTAAATTTAAAAGAAATCGTTAGAAATTTTTTTTTTTTTATTTAATCTAATTTTTGCTTTTTCCACCACTTTGGCGGGAAAACAGGAAATTTCTCGCGCACATAACTTCTGAACGACTAAAGTTACAGAAACGTGCTATATGTCGTTTGAAAGGTATTTTGAAATGATAATAGCTTTGCACTGACAACAATTTTCTAAATATTATAATTAAGAATTTAGAATAAAAATAATTTTTTTTTAAGATTAAATTTTTTATTTTAATAGCTTTTACGATTTTTATACTCACTTCAGGCCGTATAGACCTTGAAATATTTCGGGGTATAAAATTTCTGATACCAAATTTTGTGACGATTAATAGTTATTTAAACAAAAATATTTAAAAAGTTTTTAATTAGTTTCAAAATCGGCACTTAGCTGAAAAATTAAAAAAGGCAAAACAGGCAGCGTGCCGATTTTGAAACTAATTAAAAACTTTTTAAATATTTTTGTTTAAATAAATATTAATCGTCACAAAATTTGGTATCAGAAATTTTTTGGGTTGAATGTGCCATCGTCACTTTAATCTCACCTCGTTAAGAGGTGTTTTTATTTGATAAATAATTCAAAGCAATTTAAAAAAAATTTCATTCGCAAATATTAATATTAAAAATAATTTAAAAAATTTGAAAAAAAAAAAGGACAAATGAAACTTATTACAAACAATTAATTTTAACTTGATTTCACCGGGAAATTTAAAGTTTAAGGCTGGGAAGCTTCTGAGCCATTATTTGAACAAAATAATTTACATTACAATTTAATAAGCCTAAATAAACTGCTTCTAGATTTTCTTCAAAAAATGTATTTGCATGATATATTTAATCAAATAAAAACACGTCTTAGCGAGGTGAGATAAAAGTGACGATGGTACCTTCAACTTCCAAAGTTTCTGATTCCAAATATTTTGACGATTAATAGTAACGCTAACAAAAATAAATTACTAATAATACAACTAGTTTATTATTCAACACTCTGGTCTTTAGTTGCAAGGCTAGATATTTTACAGCTTAGTGCCGATAGCGAAACTAGTTGAATTATTTTAATTAAATTTATCCTTTTAAGGTTACTATTAGTTTCAAAGAGCTTAACAATACCTAATTAGAATCAAGTGGGTTTTTATTTTAAAACACAGTCTCTGTGCTCATCGTCACTACGTGGGCTGCCATCGAAAGTTATTTAAATAGCATTTGCAATTTTCTAAAGATAACCGGGAATATAATTTTGAAAATAATGTTGATTGATTATGTTAACCTATAAAATAGATCAAGGTAGGTTAAGTAATTTTTTCTCAAGCCATACCATATTTATGAGCAAATAAAATGAAAAATAGAAAACGAGATGGATTTTAGAGTAATTGACATTTGCCATGGCTAAGTCAAGAAGGTCGGAAATGCCCCCATTTTTCCTATTGCAAAAATTCTTGGTTGGCAGTAAGGTATAATACCCTTGTGCCCTATTGGCACCGGCTAGAAAATAATAGAAAAAAATAGTTAGACATCAGTTGTCTCCTCTGCACCTTATTTAGTGCGTCAGCATTTAATAAAAGCTGCCAATAACTGTCGACACGATCCCATCTATGTCTAAGTGCTCAGCACTTCTTGCGACGGTAGTACGCCCACATCTCGCAGATGGACGGCTTGCTGAGGCAGTTGCACTCAATAGGTCGGGTGTCCGGAACTGGATCGTGGCGGCACTCCGAGAAGCTTGGATACTTAGTCTTGCGCCTCTGGCAGAGGCCCGGCCTAAAAGGACGGACGCATTTCGGCGGGTCGCGGGGATCCACACAGCAGTTGGGCATCTTGAAGCGCGGACACGTGGTGTTCTTCACCCGCTTGCAGGGCTTGCTGAGTTTCAGGTCGAGTCCGCCGAGCACGCACTCTTTCTTCTCACAAGGACTGGACTTGCCGGTCTTGCGCTTCCGCCGGGGAGGGTTCGGCGCCTTGTGGACGCAGTGCGCCTTGCGCTTGCGCCGCTTCACCACGCACTCATGCCAGGTACGTGGGTACTGGCGCTTATGCATGTCCGAGGGCTTGTAGTGTGTGAGATCAATGGCTAGCACGTCGTTGGCGCACGGGCCAGACAGGCAATTCTTGCGGGACTCGATGAAGGCGGGCACGTTAAATTCGGGGTCCGAGCGGCATTTGAACTCTGTGCGACGCATTGACTGCCAGCAGGCGTCGTACACTTTCGACTTGTCCGGCGCCACCAGCTGCTTCAGGTCTTTCCGCGCCGGCAGCTTGGGGTAAGAGTCACTGTGGACATGACAGCGCAGTACACCAGACAGGTCCCGAACGACTTGGGACATCGACAGGAGGGTCTTGCCCTTCGATAGCATTATGTTCGTCATAATTTTGCTTAATTCCAATTATTCCACAACTGATCCATCAATTAGATGAACAAATTTTGGGGTCAAAACGGTAAAACACAATACTGTCTTTTTGAAATATCTCGAGACTACAGGCCGCTGCTCATTTTAAATTTTGATATGTTGTTTCCTTGAAGCGGTTGACGAGACTAATGCGTACAAAGTAGTGGTGTCAAGCACTTCGACGCCTGGATTGAAGTGAATATCATGGGTAAGCCGATCGTATACGTCGAAGTATACGATTCTCATTCGGGAATTTTATATTTCGAATATTTGGATTTTTGTACAAACTTCCCCAAAATGTACTTAACGGCGATTGTTTCTGTGATATAGTGGTCTGATCAGGCCCGTTTCAACATGCATAATACCTGCAGTATTTAATTTAAATCAAATGTATTTCCAAAACTAGTCAATTTGTCTAGCAACAAAACATGGGACACGCCTAGATCGAGTCGGTGATGCAAGAATATGTGTACTTTTTAAAATCGGACTATCCTTTTCACAATCTTGCAAACTGCATAAAAATTATAACACCATTCTATCCTATTGAGAACCAAGGATATTTAAAATTAAACATTTTTGACTTTAGACACCTTTAAGTCTCATCTTATTTTAAAGCTGGTATTATGCCACTTAGTACCTTTCATAAATCTTCGGTCATGAAATTTTTTATTCGCATTCCGCCCCCATTTCTAAGAATAAACTGATTTATCATTATACTCGAGCGAGTAAACCCTCATTTAAAGTTGCCAAGTGTTATCAAAAATATTTATTTTTTATTGACTCAGCTCTATTTCTTCCGAAATTAATAGAAAACCTTTCTTATTGGTCCGAGTGCGCATCTTCTCAAGACTCTCTGTAACGAGTCCTCGATGAATAAGTCAGAGATTCCTTATTTTGCCTTATTCCTACATTATCGGTTAGCAGTAAGTTATTATACCCTTGTACCATACGGGTACTGGGTATGCAAAATTGCCTACAAACGTTAATTATTGACAAATAAGTTTCGCCATCACATAAGGGAAATTCCCGGCATCAAAAATCGTTAACGAAATAAAACAAGAAAGCCGAAGCTTATATTTCCTGCAGTTTGCAGTTCATTTTGCGATAACTTTGAAGACAGGTTTATGATATAGTCTTCCGATTTTTCTAAACCTAAAACTGTAATTCTAAAATCATAAAATATTGCCATATATAAAATATGTTTGAAAAGAACAAAGTTAAAAATTTTTTACATATTGTATTGGGGCAGCAGCTTCTCCTATCTTAGCAAGTGTCCACATCATCCTCCGTGCTTCAGGTTGTGTTAAGTACCAGGGAGTTTGACAAAAACTCAAGCAGCTTGAGTAGCTGGATTTCCTTACTTCTGATAGCGTGGAGGTGGTAGTAGGAGATCTCATGCTTTACCAAAACAGCTGCACCCCCTCGACTGGAGTTACTTGGGTGATCTGCTCTGTAGCACACAAAGCCCCCAAGGGTGAAGTGTACTCCTGGGTGTAGATATGTTTCTGTAACATGCATAATGTCAATATCATGTTGTTGTGTAAAAATGAGCAGCTCATTTGGAGCCAGGCTGCGAGCTTTCCAGTATCCTATACGTAGGTCACTGGTCATTACGGGGCACTACGACGGAAGTTTGACTGAGGGGCACAGCCCTGTAGTTTGATCATGCTCTGGGCAAGACTTTCCACTGCGGAGGAGAGCAGAGAAACCTGCATAAAGCTCTGGACCATTTGTTGTAGCTCACACAATTCCGAAGAATGATCATCATGCGGAATAGGAGCTGAGGGTTGCGCACGTACCCTGGGGCTTGATTGGGGTCTCTTGCTGTTGTTGTAGTTAGTAGCAAACTGCTGACTTACCAAGTTTTGGAGTTCTTGAACAATTTTAAGAATGGCACTTAGGTCCGAAGGAGTGCCAGTCAGGGGAACAGGAGCAGGGGTGAGAGTGTACCCTAGATCTGGACCTGGCTCTCCTGCTATTGCTAAGACTATCAGGGAACTGCTCATGGTAGTACCATGTGCTAGGAGAAGCTGAAGGGGAGACCACAGTCGCAGTAGGTTTCCCAAGCACATCCGCCAAGGGCATGCCCTTGCGGACAGCTATGGCTGGCACGGCTTGGTTCCAGGCACGTGAACTTGGTTGACCGGGAGCTGCTAAGTTGACCCCAGATCGTTGGTTATAGCTATCGTTAGCAGAACCATCGATAGAACTCACTTTAAGTACGGTACTCGATTTGATCGTTGCTAAAAAAAAGGTGTTTGTAATACACATTCATCTTAAGATCTTGTTTTTCACTCGATACATTTTATGAAACTAATATTGTTGAGTCATTATTGAGCTCCGTCGGCGTCGGAATACTATTTGGAAATTTCCATCCTGGCAGACTGACGGACATAGTTAGATCGAGTTGGGAATTAATGCTAATCAAGAATACTTTTTATAATGTCGAATATGTCTCCATCACTAAGTTTAAGCTTCTGACTAAAACTATAATACCCTGCTGGGGCATTTACCAACACCGACATGTTCCGCCCTGGTAATGTCCACTGAACGTCGGACATTCACCCACTTGACCGCTAATCGAGGGCCGAAGCTTTTGCGCCTAGATTGCAATTAAAATCGATTTTCTACTTTGATCGGGGCTTTTTGATTGCCAAAGCTGCGCCGCCCACAATCCCGCTGTGCCATGTGTTTGACGTCTATTGTGTCGATTTGTTTCTGTCAACGTCTGGGCTCTAACCATCCAGCCCCATCGCCTCGGCACCATCCCTTTGAGCAAATTTTAATGAAATTAGAAATTGGCACGCGCCAAAAAAAAACTGAGAGCGTTGAATTCCGGGGCACACACTCGTCGCCTCGATACTTGTCAATTCTAAAGCATTTTTGACTGTGATTGCCCTGGCCGGGAAGCAGAAACGCGCCTACAGCCATCAATCCGCGTTGCTTGGACACAGACTCGTACGTCGCGTTCTTTGTTTTCAATCAAAAGTCACCGAACATTGGACAATGAAAGTTTTAGCATGAGCCATACCATTAGAGGTGCATTTATAGATGATTGGAAACCGAACAAGGAAGACAAAATTGTTGGAAACTTGGTTTTCATGTATCAATCCAAACTACTATATATTTAGTTTTAATTTAACATTTACTTTTGCTTTACAATTTGTTAGTCCAATCAGGGCAATTAAGTAAAATCAAGCCCCAAGTTTAGAAGGAAGTTCAACTCGTAACTTAAAAAAAAACAGGCAAAAAGCCAATCATGTTCAAATAATTGTTTATTTTCAACAAAATTTATTGTTCACTGCACCTGGGGCATGCCCCAAAACACAGCACATAACATAGATAGGGATGAGCGAGTCAGCAGATGTGTTTTCCGGCCTTGTATGGATTTTCATTTTTAGTCGGAACATGGAAACTGAATGCCATCATGAGTGCAAATGTTGTATATAATTTGCACGACAAACAAATGAGTGCTGGGACGAGACAGCCGACGAGCGAGTGCGGCCCGGAGTGCGCTTCGGGTTTGTGCTGTGTTGACCATTCAGCTTGGATAAATAAAACATGTAAGCTGTTCGCCAAATATTTGCTTTCAAAACTTCAATGCCATTGTACGCGCGGCATCGGATACTTAAAGCACCCTCTTCTGTACAGAGAAAATAAAGGTGAATACAGGCAGAAAAGGAAAACTAATCGTTTGTTAATAATTTACAGTCACAAGCATTAGTTTAAAAAAATATATACCATTTGTAGAATGGCAATCGTATTTAGTATGACTATGGCCACGCAGTCATATTTGCAGCAAAGAGGTTTGCCGGAAAGCTATACTTTTGCAGTATCGGTTCGGGTTCAATCCCAATAAAACGCCAAGGGAACTTTTTTGAATTATTTGTTTTTGTTTATTTTAGTTATTTACTTACCATTTATTTACCATTGACATGAGCTAATTAGACTGGCTGATGCTGGGCATTAACCACAGATGTAAAATAATACATTTACAATTTAATATATTTACAATCATACATAGTTGTTTAAGATAAGTTAACAACCTAAATAATAATAATAATGAAAAACTTTCACGTTTATCATCATAATATCATCAAATGATCAGAAAACGCCCGAACAGAGCTATTTATTTATGTCAATTAACTTTAGTCCGAAAATCAAGACTATGTATAGCTTAGTTTTTTCATGATAGCTGACCGTCGACCTTAATCATGTTAACTTCTTGGCCTTATTTAATTCGAATAACTTAAAAACCATTCGAATTTTTGTATGCCCTAACTCTTGCTTTTATAATATATAATATATAAAGCTTTTTAAAGCTCATCCAAAAAGATACTATTAAATGTCATTTGTAATAAAAAATTGCATAATTTCTAGATCAAAATATTTTTAAATTACTTTTATAGAGATATGCGATTGCTTGGGTTATAATGTTGATA
This sequence comes from Drosophila lacteicornis, assembly GCA_008044355.1. Taxonomy (NCBI): domain Eukaryota; kingdom Metazoa; phylum Arthropoda; class Insecta; order Diptera; family Drosophilidae; genus Drosophila; species Drosophila lacteicornis. The sequence goes on from VNKF01009916.1 coordinate 6,945, forward strand.
CAGTATTTTGCCTACGCTTTTGACCTGTTCTACACTGTTCAGTAGCAGGCAACCAAAGTAGCTAACTAGCAAACTAAGGACGACGGGCGGCAAAGTTCAAATTCAATTACCTTTCAAATATTTGCATTTTGTGACACAAACTTTCATCATAATACTGCACAATGGCTGCCACTCGAATGCCACTTGAAAGCGGCCGGCGGATGGCGGATGGCGGATGGCGGATGATGGTATGTGGGTGGTGGGAAATTGAAAGGGAGACTTTCTGGCAGGAACGATAAAGAACAGGCCGCCGGGAAGCAGCACTCAAAACAGTTGCCGCTAATGTCGCCCTTCTTCTTTTGGTCTTTCCAACGACAGCGACACAGCGTCGTCGAGTTCGGGAACGACAATGACGTTAACTTTCGCCGCCTACCGTATCCCGGCCTGCCCCTCGCTCAGGCACCCGGCGCCCTGCACCCAGTTTCGAAACAATTACAAAACAAAGGCCATGGACTACAAGCCCCTGCAGCACAGTCCACGTTGAATATCGGGCGCATAAAAAATACCCAAACACGCCAATTTCAAAACAGAAATTGCAACATTCACTCTGTCGCTCTTCTACTCCTCCTGCTACTGCTGCTGCTGCTGCACGTGGTACAGAATACTTTCAATGTCCCTGAAACGAGGTGGGCATACTCATAAAAGTAATCTGCCCATGCTCATGCGTCATATATTAAGGACTTCAAAATTAGAGATTTAATAAATTCATATTCCTGGGTGGTCGGCTCTTTACTACTATAGCTGATGTGTACAAAATATTGTTCATTTAATGGCAGAAATGATTTATAAATAAAATATCTCTCTTCGAGATAGAAAATTGTTTTAATATTCAGAAAAAAATAGTCGTCACCGTATTTAAAGCAGATTATACGCACAAAAAGAAAAATATATTTATATATTTATTTTTATTTATTCATTTAGTTTAACAAATATCTGTTAGCATAGTACTTAAATTCTAAACAAAATGGTTTTTAAACAGTTAAAATAAACAATATTACAATTCAGACGACTCTAGGAACAAGTAAATATTATTTGTAATAACCTCGAGGGATTGATCACACAAGATATGGTTCACAGCATTATAACTATTACATAAAACACTAAATGAGTCGTGCTGAGCATAATTTAATCTACATATAGGCAAACGTAAAGAACGGAAAGAACGAGTAAATCTTGAAGGGACAACAATATCAACACTACACATCGCGCGCGCGATTTTTTGTTTCTAAAATATTTTTTGCCTGCTGCACTAGTTTAAGTATTCTTATTATTATTATTTTTTTTTTTTTTTGATTCTAGGTTATTTTGNTTTTTTTTTTTTTTTTTTTTTGATTCTAGGTTATTTTGCACAGCTAATTTTTGATTTTGACATTAAACGATAATAAGGACATGAAGAGTCCCTTATAATTTTATATATAATATAATCTTAATATAAAAAAAAAAAAGTAAAAAGGTAGGTAGTATTTTACGTTGTCAAATTTTTGTTTTATTTATATTTTACGCATGAATGTATTTTAAGCTTCACAGACCACTGTTCCGGTCACACAGACAGGCGCTTGGATTTTGTGTATTCATAATTTGACACTGTGTGTGTGTTTGCGTAGAACGGTTACCAAGCGCATTTTGTATGGGAATTAGGCTAAACTTCAAAGAAAAAGACTAAGAACGTCCCCAACATAATTTGTATACCCAAATGTTTTTTGGAAGGGGCTTCTTTAATAGAAAATTACCGAATGTTGGACAAGTAATAGGGAGAAAAAGAGGTGGTTGTGCATGGTCGAAAGAATCTGGGCGACGGCGTCGGTGGTCGGCGTCGCAAATTAGCGATTCCAAAACGAAACTACAAGTTTATGCGAATTGTTATACAAGTATAAAATAAATAATTGTAAATATAAAACAGCAGATTTAAGATTGGTATGACCCCAAAATGTAACCCACAAAAATGCCGAAGAGCGTTTTAAAAAGCGGTCACACTGGAAAAAGATTTAATCTTTTTTTGGTTGCGAACTGTTTTACTGTCTGCGTACTAGGCTTTAGACCAAATCAGTACGTTTGCGTTTTTAGGTGCTCTTATTTTTAAAAACTTTTTGTCATCGTTTTGTTGTCGAAATATTTAATTTTTTTTATTGCTCAAACAGCTGACTTGGATTTTTTGAGAATTAAATGAAATGTTTAAATATCTTTTTTTTTAATGTTTGTTTTAAAGCCAAATAAAGGCAGAAATTGTTTATTTATCGGTCCAAGAGGGCTGCCACCCTTTGATGATATGACTTTTATACTTTTTTTTATTGGTCAAAACATTTAAACATAAAAAAAAACTTTTTTTATTAAAACCTTATTTTATCCTCCTTGAACAGGAGAAAAGAGTTATTTAATAAGAAATAACGAATTAGATTGATCTACTGATGGTGTGAAATGAACATTAATAAACCAACGAGTCAACTATTTTTTTCCTTTTGCAATTAAGGACCGATTTGATGTAGAAAACAGGGATCGTAACAGTTCTAACTTTTTAAATAAAAATGTTTAAATAATAGTTATTTTTGATTAAAAAAAAATAGTTGCAAATCAACTGTTTAAAAATAATTCTTATTTTTCAATTTTAAAATACAGGTTGAATTATAACAGTTACTTATAATTTTTATTTTGAAAAATCGAAAATAACTGTTATTTATCAATTTTTATTTTAAAAATTGAAAATAAAAATTGAATTGCTATAACTTTTGAACAGCGCGGTATATTTGAAAAATCGAAAGATATCTTCAATCTACGTCTCAATACCTATCGTTTAATGTATCTTTGTATGTGATATGCATTTATGTACAGATTTATTTATATGTCATATGGTACAAATTTATACAGGCATACATACATCAAATGATTTAACTTTTATATAAAAATTGAAAAATAAGAATTATTTTGAACTTTTTTATCAAAAATCAAAAATAATAGTTTAAAAAGATTAATAAAATAAAAATTGCCTTTCAAAATGTATTCCGTTTTTGCAAAGTCCTTCCAAAAATAACGTATGCATAATTTTCCTGTCGTCGCAGTCATTTTTTTTGGGTCACATTTTTATTTATCTCAAACCTGTTATTTTGCGATCCCTGTTAGAAAAAGGCATTTATTTATTTATTTATATTTTCATTTCGACAAGACAAACTTGCCCGTTTTTGAAAATGAAAAAGTCTTGTAAAAGTGAAAACGGAACACCGATTTTTCGTTTTCTAACACGAAAACTAGAGAATCTTGTGAAAGTGAAAACTGGAGCCTGCCTGAAAATGTGTACTGCATTTTTTAATTTCATACAAAGCAGTGCTCTGTTTTTTTTATAAATAATCTTTCTGAACTTGAAAAGTCGATAGGACATGTCAGATGGATTTACTGGCTCGATCTAAAATATATCGGCTTAATACTTTTATAATCGTCCTTAAACAAATTATGAATATATATTATATATCCTGAACTCTTACAAAAATTCGCTTAAAAACATTGTAAAATTCGATAATTAAAAAAAAAAAATAACTTAATAACACGTTTACCCTTAATTGGTTCCGGTCAGAATTTTGTGTTCTGATCATGCAGCTTAAGAAGAAGTAATATTTTATTAAATTTAACAAAATTATGATATTAGCATTTAAATGTAAATATACTCGTACATACATAGCTTTTCCGAATTTGGAGAAGCTTAGTTAGCCCGTGAGACTTACGTCTCGCCCAGAATTTGAAATGGATGTACAAAAGTTTGTCATTTCTTAACCAGACATAGAATGCATTAAGCAACAGGGTAGTAACCCACTGGCATCGCATGCTAACCCAATTTACATGTTGAGTTCTCTCCAAAATAACAAATGAGAGACCTGCGCAAAGGACCAGGGTAAGCATAGATCCGCAATGAGCATAGGTAAGGCTCCAAAGCCGTCTCTCCCTCAGTTTACGCGTGTATGTGGCAAAATGAAGCTTCCATCTGCATATGTATAATATATATAAAGCGTGGACTTACATTCATCGTATGAATGCCCTCCAGCGTAATATAAAATGCATAGAATTTTCCTTTTAGTCGATGCGTTTGGAGTAAAATTTATATTATGCATGGAGCTGTCTCAAAGTAACCAACTACTAAATGCAAGAAAGGTGAAGTTGCGACGTAACAGGAAAATTCTGTACACTTTTCTTAAATCTCATTTGAAAAGTCATCAACTTGATATTGTCTGATTGACGATCTCACTATTGCCTACTTTTACAAAAACCAGAAAGTAAGCTGGCCCAAGAACCATTGCATTCTATTAGGCGGGATACTACAAGCACACTATACGTAGGCTGGATGACTACTTTTTGTGGCCAAAATTAAAAACTTCAAAACAAAACAAAATATTTGGGTTCGGTTTTTTGATTTGGGCTTTTAATAATCTCAGGAACATATTTTGAGAAAAAAGGCGTGTCGCTGCTTTGTTTTAATTAATTTTTTTTTTAAGTGTAAATATAATTTTTTTAATTTTTCTTTTAATTTTAAGTAGTATTTTTAAGTAGTATAATATGTAAAAATGGGCATTGTCCTAATTTTTTTTCATATAAAATAACACCTTGGATTTTTTATTTGGGCTCCCTTTTTTCCAATGTAAGTATCTGAATGATCCGTGCTTCCTATAATATGTTCTTAGTATACAAGACGTAGTAATCCACCGTTAAAAAATACAATTTCCTTAATATTTCTGTCGTCGCTATGTTATATAAGTCAAATATATCGGTATTTTGCTTATATTAGGTTGCTGATAGATGTTGTATAACATTATGCTTTGGTGCATTATATTTCCATATTTTTGAAGGCCAAACTTATATCTTTTAGATTTTTTGTTTTTTGTTCACACAGATCAGTGATTTCTGCTGCACAAAGCTATTGCTTAAAGCTTCAAAAAACAAGTTAAGGGACAAATATGTGGGGCTTGCTCTGGGTAATGTTTGATCTGGGTGCTCTGTCTCGGGCGGCTAAAACTATAGCAGCTGTCGCTACAGGATGTTTAAACCTAGAGCAAAAGTCTCAGACCCACAAAATCTCGGTATTGAATCGGCCAAACTTTGGTATCTTTTCTGTGGAAAACTGCGGACTGTTCCACTGACACAGAGCATTATATTTCCATATCCTTGAAGGCCAAACTTATATCATTTAGATCTTTTGTTTTTTTGTTCACATAGATCAGTGAGTTTTGCGGGAAATTTATGATTTGTGTCAGCCCAAAGCTATGGCTTAAAGAACCAAAAGAACAAGTTAATAGGACAATATGTGGGGCCTGCTCTGGGTAATGTGTGATCTGGGTGCTCGGTCTCGGGCGGCTAAAAATACAGCTGCTGTCGCTGCAGGAGTCGGCATAGGACAATGGAGGCTGTCATCTACAATGAAGATGAGCAGCAGACTGGCTTGAATGAGCTCGGTATGCAAACTATATGGAAAAGAGCAAGGGATAGAGTGGGCAGGGGACTGTCTGGTCCGCTTGGATATATAAGCACCCTGCATGGGCCACACACACAGAGCAAGGCAAACAATAAGGGCGACAGTTTGCACAGGCCCCCCACACACGCATATACATACATAGGTACATGTGGGAGGGGTCATGAAATCCTTTGGCCAAGTTAACTTCTGTCCTCGTCATCGTTGCAGTTTCCTGATTTCAGCATTGTCTTTATGCCGGCTTAATCTGTGTCAAAAGGCGTAAGTTATTACAAGCCGGTCACGCCCACTTAGCTGAGGACTGGAGTCCTGTCAATGGTTTATCTCGTGTTAACGGCTTTTGTGCTCGTTCCCTAATCAACTTGGGTTGATCGACTCGCCTTCGGATGCAGTTGAAAAGGGCTATTTAAAAAATTGTATAATTACTTGGAGTAAAATTTACAATATTTATAATATACAAATATTAACTAATACTATAAATATAATGTGTTAATTATAATACCTTTCCATTATAATATCTCTACAAAATACATCTATGTATCCTTATTATTTCAAGTTTAATATGAATATTTAAGACGGGCTTCTGCCCTCACTGTCAAAACGTAAAGCAAATCGGCTTTCTGCCCTCCTAATGTTAATCTGATCGTCCCGGCAAATGTTCGCTCTCACATTTACACGATAGAAAAATAAATTTTCTTAGCCGGAGTAGTAAAAAAAATACTTCCGAACTCTGACATCTGATTTTTATAATATTCAAAACATATTTAATTTTCTTATAAACTAAAATAAAAATGGAAATTACTTTGGGGCTTCTCGTTTGTTTGTGTAGCTTTCGTTTTAATTTAACGTGTCCCTTGTCATGGCTTCCAAAAGTCTCATCCTGTACACATATTCCAATGCACTCACGGGTGCTGTTCTCCGGTTGTTCAAGCGAATCCTGCTGGATTTTTATTATCAACAATATATAAAGCTATTTAAGTTTATATTTGTTAAGTGGGAGTGGGACACGCTCTTCTCCGACTGTTCGAAAGACAGAGATAGATCGAGCGGAAGGAGAGCCCGGGCATCTGAAAATAGAAAAATATGGCAGCTAAATAGAAAACAAAATAGCCATGAAGATGTACGTTTTGCAGTTCACTGCATTTCACCTATGGAGGCTTGGTTGCCCGTTATAAAATCTAGTACTCTAGTAGAAATGGCCGGGTTTGTCCTTACTAATACAAAAAAAAAAAAGAAACAAAGCTAACGTCGGTAAACTGAAGTTTGTATACCCTTGCAGTCTACAATTGTATCATTTAAAATGTATCCATTTTGATAATGTAGAAAAATATCGAATTTTGTAAATGTTGTAAAACTCACATATAACTTACATGTTGAATTTTACATTTTCGTATAAATCGACAGATCGCTTCTATGGCAGCTATATTATATAAATGTCCGATCTTAATTTTAATTAATTTACATTTTACATGTAGAATATTACATTTTCATATAAACCGACCGAGCCCTTCTATGACAGCTATATGATATAGTTGTCCGATCTTAATGAAATTAAAACCGTAGTTTTATAACTTTAAAAGACCGCTATATCTCGGTATTTATAAAAAATTCGTTGAAAAACGGAGAAGTTAAAGTTTTTTTCCATTAATTTCGCTACCATTCCTATGGCAGCTATTGGATATAGTAGTCCTATTTCGGCCGTTCCGACTTATATATTGCGTGCTAAAAAAATAAGACCATGCTTAAAATTTCGGCCCAATAGCTTAAAAACTGAGAGATTAGTTCGCGTAGAAACAGACGGACAGACAGACAGACATGGCTAGATCGACTCGGCTGTTGATGCTGATCAAGAATAAATATACGTTATGTGGTCAGAGATGCCTCCATCACTGCGTTGCAAATAGCATGGCAAAATTATAATACCCTCTACAAGAGTATATGAAATGTGTCTACAGTATTTACTTTTTTCACCCTTGGAACATTTTTAGAAAGAATATATTTGTTTTATTATTATTTTACCTGAAATAATACTGAAGAGCAGCCAGGTGGAATAGGCCCTTTCGATCAATGCAATTTAGAGATTTTTAAATCAGAGTTATAGAAAATTGTTTGCCAAATGTCATCCATATGATTCTAACTAACAACAAATATAGGATGCAATCCGCTTTAAATTAATTTTCTCAGCCGCGTAAGTTCTGCGATGGAACTTAATGACACTTTACATCTGCCATCCGACTGAAAAAACTTATGCCGAACAAGGGACGGAGAAACGGTGAAAATGTATTTTCTAAAAACTGAAAAGGGGCCACCAGGGGTAAAGAATTTGAGTTGAAAAATGTTTCCAAGTTAAATGAAGCGCATCAAACGTCAGTCGATAAATTTAAAAGCCAAAGCCAAAGCTATTGACTTGCAGAAATAAAAGCAAATAATGCTCCTGGCCAGGCATTCAGCCAGGAAGGCAGAATCGAAGGGTGGCAGGATGGCGGAGGCCAATCGCAAACCCAGACCCAATCAAATACCGGAGAGCTGGAAAAGCGATTCCATGTGCATGCTGGTGACATTTTGCTGACAGCAGCAGTGGCAGTGGCAGCGGCTACCGGAAGTCCAAGTGTTGACAGCGTTCTCTGTGGACCGCTGAAGGAAGGAACCGGAACTGAAGGAAAGAAACGAGATTAGGGATGGCAAATAAAGTCGCTGCATCGATATCGTAACGCCTTTAACCTTGACATTCTAAATTATTATCGCTATTATAGTCGGTACCGTTGTTAAGGTATAAAATAAGAGTCATGAGTTTTTCGATCGCACACGGTACATACTCATAAGTCTTACAGTGCATGCTTCATTAAATTTGTTGCAGTGTTTTGTATTAGGAGAAGGACATTCAGCTACGTTCAGCCGCAACAGAAGTAGTTATTTGACTTGTTAATTTCATTAATTTTTGCACAGGTACTCTAAATTAAGTCAAAAGTTTCCAATGCAACGACGAACACACTCCAGGCCCTATAATGGTAAAATATACCTAGTCAATCTAGCCATGTCCGTCAGTCTGTCCGACATTACTGTTAAAACTAGTCTCCCAGCTTGATAGTAATATGGTCAAAGCTATTATGCTGATCTGATGCCTGCCTTTTACATGCATTTCCGATCCTCTTGGGTACCTTGTATACAAAATCAAACAACTTTAACTTAACCTCTCTTTTTCCACAAATATTAATTGTATCAAATTTTATGACAAGTAATAGGTATATTTACTTCGGGTTCTTAGGGTAAGCCTTTTTATCTACCTTTCTAGTTAATGTATATTTCCTTGTAAAAAATACAAGAGCGCTTATTAAGTTAAATTCTTGAAAAGCAAATTTAAAATTAAGATATTTAAATTCTCAAATATTTTGGAGTAGACATGCCGATATATTGTATCGGTTCATTTTCGATATACATCCCTACGCGATTGGTCTCGATAGCTGAGTGAAGGACAAAGCAGGACATGGTGATTGGCTCCTTAACTCTTTTGCCAACTCCTGAGTCTGCCGAATGCTGGGCGTGGTAGCGTATGTGATCCCAAAAGTTCCCCTTACCGTAGGTCCTTATAAGCGCCAGCCCGTGGACAAAGTTTGTCCTTTGCATGCTGTCGAAACTTTTATAGAAATTCAATTTTTACTATATCGGTTTTATTTTATTTTGTCCAGAGCTGTATGTGTCGCTTGTCCCTGTAGAAACAATAAATTTTTTGAACTTGAGTGGGGTATGTGTCTAACCCTGTTGAGAGCTTTGACCTCTGTTCAGTAAAACAGATAAAAAGAATAAAGCGTTTTGCCTCGAGAAAAAATAATAATGATTTGGAGTATATAGTATAATCTTACGAACTTACTAAAATGAAGTACATATATGAATATATGAATAGAGTGTGTTCTTCCATCTTCGAAATATACATCACATTCGCAGGAAAATTATAAAAACTAAATTCGTCTTTTATGTTCTTGGTGACACTGTTAGAACCTTAGCCAAATTTCCCCTTTTCTGGATAACAATTAGTCAAATATGGTTTCTTTTTCAAGAATTTTGTGCTTTTCATAAACAAATTGCATATAAATTGTGCTCATTTATTTGGCTGGCAGGGAATAAAAACAGTAAAGCAGCAATAAAACATTTTGTGGGATATACACTTCAAATTTCGCATTTCTCTGTTTCTCCCTAGAGCATATCAAGAGCATCCATTTCCGACTCTACCTGCGAGCAAATGAACAACAAAATCAACAGGAACAATAAAAGTACTCGTTAAATCAACGACAACTTTTACGTCGTCAAGTGATATACCGTGGCAGGTTCCTTTTTCTGGATGGTATTTTGATGAGCAGTGTCCGGGTTGCGGTGGTGGGACGTCTAACCGACTGCTGGCTTCACCACTTTATTAAAATTATATATTTGCATGTTTGTTGAAATTTCAGCTGCACAAATGCAAAAGAAATGGCAATTGCATATGAATTTATAAATATGAGCAACTTTTCTGCACAACTTGCTGAGAAGTTTTTTCGCACACTCTTCATTACGTCAGTTTTTTAAAAATAGGAAACTTAAAAAGAATGTGAACTTTCTTTAATAAATATCAAACATTTTTTGAGGACACAAATATTTAATATAGGTGCAGCGGAATCTGTAAATAATTATTAATATATGCACGTTTTTGGAGACTGCAAATTTAGCAGATTTAATATTTTTATATTAAAGGTAGTTTTTTTTTTGACCATGATTTATAATTTAATCCGCTGTACCGAATCCTAAAACAATATAAATGTTATGGGTTTTAATATTGTGCTTAGTTTTATAGTTTTTAATTTAGAAAATTTTTCGTTTTGTTCCAGCAGGCGTACGTTTATTAGGGATTTTACACCATATCCCCACGAAATACAATTTCTGGAACCGTGACTTTCTTAGGTTTTTTGCCACGAGGTGTATGGGGGCTGCAGTTAGCTGTAGCAAGACTATTGAATTCAATTAAGAAATATTCAAAGAATTTGTTTAATAAATATGACAAATGTACAAAAATGTAAAACTTTTGTTATTTTCCATAAAAGTTGAAAAAATAGTGAAAATATGGACAGTTAGTAAAAAATTAATTACCTGAAGAAACAAGAAGCAAACAGTAAAATGTTTTCTTTATTTTATACCTAATAAGTACATTAATAAATTAAAAAAAAAAAAACAAGAGGATCCATTACCAAGATTTCTTGAAATTCGACCTGAAAGTTGCTCAAATTTCCTAAAACTGTTGCGTTTTGTTGAAATTGAAAAATTGGTCAGCATTAATTATTATCATTTTCTATTTGTCATCTTTGAGCAATTACCTATAAGATTTGCGTAAAAAACATCGAACGCGAACACAAAATTGTTTATTTTTGCAACGCCGTTTGTTCTAGAGGCCACATAGTGCGGCGGTCGAGGCCAAATTGCCTATTACGCATTCGTCACATTGTGCTTTAAATTTCTCCCATTTAAGTTTTCCTTGATCGACGTAAAAAATTTGTGGAAAACATTCCTGACACTTTTTACTATTATATAACAAATTTTGGAAAAAATTTATTTATTAATTTATTTATTTTTTCAGGATAACCCCTTAAATAATTGACCTGGCAAGTGGAAATCAGATTCAGTGCGCTTAAGAAGAGGTAATTCTGGAAATACGATCGCGCAAATTATTTAGGTGAGAGGTCCCGCTTCCACACTATTATAGCCCTTTAATTTTTTTAGCGCAACTTGAGGTGTTAAAGTGTGTGCACAAATAAGCCGAGCATAAAATGCCTGCACAGATAGGTGGAAATTGCTGCTGTTAAATGGTAGGCAGGAGCAGGTCTTCGGGGTTTCGCACAAAGTACCAGTATGTGTGTTTGTGTTGTAGATCAAATTGAAAGGCAAGTGCATGGAGCCAGGAAATGTAAACGTAATAGTTGTGCCTTGTTAGTTGTCAACGCTTCGCTGATGCTGAATGATGGCGCCGACTGCGATAAGGACGACGTGGACGAGTTGTTAGCCGAAGCAATCGTAATAGAGGGGTGAAGGGCGAAAGTGTTTCAGATTTAATGACATTTAACGGACTCATAATTAAAATTTTAAATAAATAAAGAGCAGAAAATCCTTTAGGGAGAAAATATTAGAATTAAATAAACAAAATTATAATACCCTCTGTAAGGGTATAAACACTAGGTTCAACCAAGCGCTGCTCTAATTTTTGCTTGGAATTGAAGTAGAGCACAAGTTAAAGACTCCCTTAGAAATGCCCCCAATTCCAAGCACCAGAAACAACGCATTCAACTGCCAGAATCACGCTTAAGCTAACGATTTATGTGAGATTCTTTAAGCGAAATCCAAGTCAATTAGTTTCCTAATTCGTTTTACGAAAAGGAATTTATCGATTTTATCAGCAGACGTGCAGAAAGTAGTTAAGACCAGTTCTCTCCAAGCCCTCTTCTCCCCTGCCAGTGTGTGCTGGGCGGGTGGCGTTAGTGTTAATAATGATGCCTGGTATTTGTGTGTCCGTGTAAGCTTTATGCCTTCTCAGTGGGAGCGTAAGCAATAAACCAGCCGCGTTGTTCATACGCCCCGTGAAGCATAACAAAAAAGTTCAAGAAGAAGCTAGCAATCCAGGGTTAATTAATTTAGATAAACAATTGTCTTCGAAGCATATTCCACTTATTGAATAGCTCAACGGAATAATGGTTGGACACCTAACTTAATTAATTATTATGATAATATTATTAACATATTTTTACCATTAACGTGATTTTAGTAATTTCCCATAATACATTTTGCTCGAGTTTTTAAATACTATAGGTAAAGGAATTCTGTTAAAGGAAATTTAGAAAAATGTGTGTTTAAATGAAATAATTTAAAACCTTTTATCTCTATTATTTGTCCACAAGAAAACATTTTCCAGTTTCATTTAAAAGAATACAAATCCGAAGTAACGATAAATGTTTTTATTCCTATTGTATTCATGTAAGAAAACAATAAATCTTTATTCCAGAAAATAATTTTCTCCAGATGGTTATTATGGGCAAATTTGCTTTGCCAGAATTTATGTCGGAGCTTACTAGCTGATGTCAATATATGTCGAGCGTTAAATTAAAGAATTAAGTGGCATATTTAATAGCATATTTAAATATTAATAATGAAAAACTTGGGTGAATTCTTCAGTTGTTTTCTTCAGGGAACTCCTCTTAATACATCGCACGATCGCAGATTATGCGGCCTTTTGCAATAGAGACCAGACTTTTAGGGGGTCAGGTCACAGAGGCAGAATTGTTTCGGAGTCTTAAAGAATTTTTAATTGCTTTAAAAAGAAGTTTAATGCTTTCTTATTTATTTTTGCGGCCCGGCGGCAAGGCGTGCGGGGGCAGCAAACGGAAGTCTGGGGGCAAGGCGATGCCATAGACAAATTCCATTAAACTTTTGGTTCCTAAACTGTGTCAAAGTTTTTGCCGGGGAGTAGGCTTCCCTGGTCCGCTGGCTAAAGATAATTCACTGGAGAACGAGAGACGGAGACTCAGAAGCTCTCTGCGTAAAAGTTTTGGCGCAAAGTAAACTCAACTCCGAATGAAATGAAAATGCCACAGAGGCAGTCCAATAGGGTATAAGGAGCGGGTGGAAAGCCAAATCCCGGGTTTGAGCCCAGAGACTGGAGATTGAGGCTGGTGTTCTCGGCGAGCAATCAATTTCTGTTGACGTTGACAACAAGGCAAAAGTCCGGCCAAAGTTAGGGCTAAAAAAGAGCGGGCCGGCGGTGTTTGCGGGGAAGATGAGATGAGACGCGACGGAGGCAACAAATCAAAGCCGATGCCATTGCCAATGCCGATGCCTATGCCGATGTCTCTTAAGACGCCTGTCGAATTGTTCTGGACGTCAGGGCGTTACGCCCCCTCCAGCACCCACTGCCTCTGCCCGCTGCAATATCTCAATCTTAAGTCTGCTGCGGTTGAAGTGTATTTAAAAGTTAGATTAGTTTTTAATGTTTGTAGGGCAAGTTTTTCATGCTAATTTTTTTACTTTTCAGTATTTTCTATAATGCTGCTTCTTTCGCTCGGTTTGTTTGTGGTACTTCGACGATTTGCATATAAATGTGTGTGGAAAGACTGCATATATGTACGAGTATGTACATGAATTAATGCAAAACAGAACTAATGAAAACATATTGCATAAAGTAGCCACTCCATAAATTTAAACCAAAGTCTAGACACATTGTAGCTACCTTTAAAATTGTACGAATAAAATTATTTAAACTATTTTGGTTTCACAATATTAAACAATGAGCGAATTCCAGCAAAAAACACAATTTCCACATTTCTTGTGATTAACTTTTGTTCAACATTTTGTTTTTGATTAAAGCTTTAAAGCGCTTCTTTATGTTTCCTCATTTTTCGCAAACAGCTATTATATTTGTTTTAATCGTAGCCTCCAGGTCGACAAAAATCGTTCATCTTCCATCTGCCACCTTTCAGCAGTTGAATTAAAATACAAATACATACAGGAAAGAGCCCTCCTTCAGATGCAGCCATAAATAATGAATTATGAATGTCAAGGTGCCTATGTACGTGTGTGTCCTAAAGCCTTCTTGGCCTTCTATCCTGTAATGTTGCTCGTCCCTGGGGTCCAATAATGTTAAGAGGTCCGGGAGGTGGGCGGCCTTGGGCACAGTTAATAGAAACACTTTCTGTGTGCAGAAGTTATAAACATTTATGGCAGCTACTTAAAAATGTCAAGCAAAAAAATTATGATAATGATACGTGACATTTGAAAGCAATAACAATTTAGTTAGCACGCACTTTTTGATTATTCTTCTTCACCGCATACAGCCATCCCTGTTTCGACCTTATACCTTTGTGGCATTCTTTCATTATTTATGCCTTTTGGCCCCATAAAATTGAAAAATTGCTTTAAAAAATGCGCTCACATATATAACTGGGTATACCAAAATTAAATGCTTTTTATTTCCTATATGGGTATAATAACAATCATCGTAAACCACACATATATTTGCGCAATAGCAGAAAATTGTATTCAGAGATATTACTTACCAAGAAAGAGGACATAATGATAAAGTCGATTATGAGATACCCGATCATGAATCGCAGCGCCACATACATATTCATCTCTAGTTAACTTAAGCATATCAAATATTAATATAAACGTAATAACTATAAATATAAAAGATAATATTTGATATATAAATCTGGAAAGTTATAAGGAAATTAATGAAAGGAAACATTAATTCCCTAAGATAAAATTATTGCATAGGAGCTATCCTATGAACTATTAGCAGAAAATCGCCTCTATATGTTTCATTAGAAAATTTTTGGTTTGGTTATTTCCCATCTAAACTTGTATGCTTTTCCGTAAGTAGCGTTCCTTCTTGCTTTCAAAGGAAACAACGTGAAATTGTAATATGTTCAGGAAAGATATTCGAATCAGGGTCAGCCAAATTGAAATTTAATTTGTGGGTGAGTTAATTTTTCACAAATATTCATGGTTACTAAATTAACAGAAAATACTGGAAAACTAGACCAGAATACAGGCCCAGATCCTCCGAGAAAAGCAAACAAATAATGCAGCAACCAGCAACCAGCAACCAGTAACCAGCAACCAGCAACCAGCGGCAGTGGCAGTGGCAACAACATGAACAGCAAAGCACACATCCTGTGTGTCAACTGAATAATTCGTTGCATGCACAAAAGGCATGCACTCACATCCGGCTTCCTGTCATTCTTTTTGCTTGCCAGAGACAGAAAGGGTTGCCTTTTGCCTTTCGCAGAGCGAAATGGGCTGAGAGTGCCCAAGCCTCCAATTTATGTCTATGTATTTTCTGTTGTTGTCTTTATGGCTTGTTTGGTATTTGTTGCAACTTTTGTTTTGAATTCCTGCGGCCTTGTCACACGGCTCCATGAGCTCGCAGTTAAATTTATGTTTCAGCACAGTACACAGCCAACAATGAAGGGGCACTGGTTCATAGGTCGCCTGGGAAGGCTACGCGTCGCCCGCTTTTGTAAAGCAGCGCATAATCCACTGATTGCTCCCAAGGTTCAGCTTTCAACAATGAAGGACACAGCACATATCCAGGGAGAAAACGGAGGACCAAGCAAGACCGGGCAACGTGGAGAAGAATGATGATGGGACAGGTGGGCTCAGCTCTAGCTGTCGGATCAACGGATGTGTTGCACTCGCTGCAGCACATATTCTCATCCAAAACGGGTGTATTTGCTACTTTATGCTGTTGCAAACTACAAAACAATGCGCTGTTTAACGAAAAGTTTATTTTTAACTGAAATAAAATTTTAATGAGTACTAAAAACCAAAACGGAGTAAGGTAAATGCAAGGAACGCATATAAAAATGATTATTTAAAGGCATATACGCACAATCAAGGCTGTACCAACCACGTTTTATAGAAATGTTTGAGACAAAATAAGCTATTTATTTTATATTGAACAAAGTGATTAAAATTGGTTCAGACAAATTTATATAATTGTAAACACTTCATTTTTGTATTACACGGTCACATTAGTGACCAGTTTCATATAATGTTAGCGATAATAGTCCTAATGCATCGAATTAAGCTAGATTGGTAAGAAAAGAATATACGTTCACGTTGGTTTGACAAAAAGAAACGAGCAGCCCGAAAAATAAGGAGAAGAACGAAAATAGGGAAAAGTAAAAGCAATCCGACGTTATTAATTAAAAATAAAAAGCCTGGATTTACATAATAAGGGATGTTAACTTCGGCCCGAATATGTATACATATTCTTACAGAAGATTACAGCTCACAGTGCGGTATTGGAGCCGAGAAGTGGCGATAATTTCAAAAAACGATTTTTGCGTTCGATACATTAAATTATATACATATGTATATATCAATTTTTCTCCTTAACCTAACAGAGGCTGAGCAATCGGTTGTCAAAGTAGCAAAATACTTTCGTTGTCTTTAAGAAGTAAACAAAAAACACTTTTTTGAGAATTTTGAAACAAAATAATAGTTTCCTTAATCAAAAATATACGCCAAATAATTATGCAATATTTAAGATAATACATTTTACTATTTTAAAAATATTTTTTAAACATTAATACATTCAATTTTATAATTAAAATTATAGCAAGAACAAAAAATTCCAAATTTTTTAGCTTTAGGTAGAGAAAAAGTAATGCACCACGCGGTCCAATGCGATAATTAAAATTGGGTGTTATTCCCTAGATATTCAGCTTAACTGCCACATTCACACAATTTTGCACAAATTTGTGCAAATTTAATTTTAGTGGATATTCTGATAGCTCGCACACCACAAGCGTTGCGCTGCCAGCTGATATTCTAAAACCCGCCGAGATCAGTACTAGCGCCCATGAGACTACTTCAACAAATAGCGACTCATCTAGTGAAGAGTGAACAAAGATTAAAAAAAAAAAAACGAAACTAAATAAATAAATAACATCTTACGTAAAAATAAAATAATTTTTTTAATTAATGGGTAAAAATACCAAATGAAAAACAGTTTTACGTGTTTATAGTATTTTTTCCTTATTTTTTTAAAATAGTTTTATCAGATCTAACAGGACAAAAAAATGTCTCTATTAAAAATATGTCCACCTGATTTGATCGCCACTTTTGGAGTCCAATACCCCACTGTGCGGCTTTACCAAACTTAAACCGTCAGCATTGATTAGTACTGCATGTTTAAAGAGTTTCAAGTTATGTTATAATTTATAACTTATAAAAACCAAGTTATAACTGTTCCTTGCAGTTCTTCAGACTTTTTATTACTTCGTAAGGGTATTGTATTGCAGTATAGCCTGCTTACAATTTTCCGTATACGTTACCCTCTTCCTGACACAGCACCTATCAGGCCAAGACGTGAACTCTTTCATAGTCAAAGTCTCAATCGGCAGTCCACAGCCAGTATTAATTTTACATATGAATACGAACGCTATGGACCACTGGATTTGTATTCGTTGTCAGCGCAGGTCTAGTGGACTGCGCTGCAGTCTCCTTTTCTAGTATTGGTATTCCTGTAGCTAGTTTTCTTATGTATAGTACATATATTGCATGCAACAAATTTAAAAAGAGTCTAACAAAAAATCAAGCCCCATTATACACACCTGTCATGTGGCAGCCCTCAATATTGCCAGCCATTTAGCTGTGTAGCTCCAACAGATATTGACAGATAAGCATTGCCTTTTATCTATTGGAGTTAAAATTTAAATCGAAAAAGTTTTTTCCTAATGTTATTAACGCTAAACAAGAAAAAAAGTTAACTTCTGTAAGCCGAAGTTTAAATACCCTTGCAGTCTGCAATTGTATCATTGAAAATCGATTCATTTCTGTAAACTTACAAAAATATCTAAGTTTGTAAACTTGAATTACAATTACTTACAAATTTTAAATTTTAGGTGTAGAATTTTACATTTTCATATAAATCAACCTCTCCAGTCTATGGCAGCTGTATGCTTTAGGTTTCCGATCTGAAAGAAATTTAAACCGTAATTCCTTAAGCCGTAAACGTAAAACCGTAAAAAACAGCAATATCTCGAAATTTATAAATATACGTTGAAAAACAGGAAAGTTAGGCGAGGTGTGTTCAAAAAGTATGTCCCCTTCAAAGTAATCCCCATGAGATATTATACACTTGTGCCAACAGTTTTTCCAATCTTCGAAGTACTTAAAAAATAATTTTTTTTATCTTGTTCAGCTCCTCCTTCGATGCCGTCTTTATCTCGTCAAGCGTAGCGTAACGTCGTCATTTCATGGGCCTCTTCGCCAGATCTGGGGAATACAGTGGTTGCGGCATCATTAGTGTGTTGTTTTTGCCAAAAAGTCGCGCACAAGCAACGATGTGTGAGCAGGGGCGTTATCGTAGCGCAAAAGCCAATTTTTGTTCTTCCAGAAATCCGGGCGTTTCTGGCGGATTGCTTTGCGCAAATTGCGCATAACTTGCAGGTAATTTTCCTCATTGATTCTCTAACGGTGATTCGACGATTGGCCAATACCATACCGTCCGGCACGCTCTTCGTCGTTCACATCTTCTCGGCCTTCTGAGAACATTTTGTACCATCGATAAACGTTGCTTCGGTCCACGGTAGCTTCTCCGTATGCCACAATCAACATTCGGAATGCATCCGCGCTCTTAATTTCGTTTTTCACACAAAATTTGATACAGGTTCTTTGATCCATTTTTTTGAATAGGTACAAATTGAAGACGATCCAAAATACGTGCAAGCAAAGCAGCTGTCAACAATTAAGTGAACATTCAAAATGGGCGAGCTTGTCGGCATAAGTTAGAGACATGAGTACCAACATTACGCCACAAAAAAATCGAAATTCGAATATACGCACCGCCCGCAAAAATTTAACATTCGCGATACTTTTTGAACACACCTCGTAACATTTTTTCCATTAATTTTGCGATCATTCCTATTGCAGCTATAAGATATAATGGTCCGATTTCAGCCGTTCCGACATATATAGTAACTGCAGTAGGAAGAAGACTATTTGCAAAGTTTTAATAAGATAACTCAAAAACTGAGAGACTAGTTTGCGTAGCAACGGACAGACAGACGGACAGACAGACATGGCATAATAGACTCGGCTGGTGATGTTGATCAAGAATGGGGTCGGAGATGCTTTCTTCACTGCGTTGCAAACTTCTGGACAAAATTAGAATAAAACCAAGACGTATTTTTATACCCGGTACCCATAGGGTACAAGGGTATTATAAGTTTGTGCCAACCGAGAATCACTGTGGACGGAAGTCTGTGGTGCGCAAGGAGACTACTATATACAGCCGTAGAATTGAAAATCTGCTACGATAGTCCGATCAGAACCATTTATATCTTGATCGAAAGGTATTGTAATCCTCTTTGAAACTGCATACTAAGATTTTTCAAAAACGGATTGGTTTAGGAGAAATGGGAGTGAAAGTGCGAAATTGAAATTTTTTAAATTTGGAGCTATTGGGGCCGGTGGAGCAAAAATCCCCAAATTGTTAATGTTGTTGTGATCTAGCTTTAAATACGCGTCGAATGACACCTCGATCATCCTGATCCGACACTCCGTTCAAAAGATATTCAATAAACAAGATTTTAAAGGCCTTTCCGTATTGAAAACGTTTGTCCTGTTCAGGGTGACCGTTTATGGTATTTTTTTTACAATGTAAAAACCACTCTATCTGTCCATAAACGAACTATTTTTTTAAGAATTTTATTTAATTTTATCAGTACCATGGTGCCGAAGTAAATAAAGTTAAATTTTTAACAAAATAATGTGTTTATGGACAGCGAGAGGGTTTTTTACATTGTAAAAAATACCATAAACGGTCACGCTGGTCCTGTTGTTTGTCTGTCTGTCTGTCTGTCTGTGTGTCGATTTTTTTGTTTAAAAGTTCTGGAACTACCTTTATTTTATTAAATAGCTCGAGCTGAACATTTTTTGTTCTACGACTTTTTGGGTTTCCCGCTAGTTTGGCGGGAAAACAGCTAAAAAAGCTAGATTTCCCGCTCCCATAACTTCTAAACGACTAAAGCTACAGAAACGTGCTATATGTCGTTTGAAATTAATTTTTTAAGTTTTTAAAGTTTTCTTAAAAATGGCTCTTACGATTTTGATATTCACTCAAGGCCAGATAGCCCTTGAGATGGCTCAACTTTTGGTATATAACACATATCTCGGAAAATTCGCTTTCTCGAGATATTACTCATTAAAATTAGTAGCAAAGATCCCATATACCTAACCTTTTACATGCACTATACATACATTTATGTAAAAACTCATGTAGTCATTTAGAGACGTGCACAATGCAATAAAATTTAATGCCATCAAAAAAAATTTAATATAATTTAAATTTAAAAGAAATCGTTAGAATTTTTTTTTTTTTGAATTTAATCTAATTTTTGCTTTTTCCACTACTTTGGCGGGAAAACAGGAAATTTCTCGCGCCCATAACTTCTGAACGATTAAAGTTACAGAAACGTGCTATATGTCGTTGGAAAAGTATTTTGATATGATAATTACTTTGC
>VNKF01009924.1:0-10200 GCA_008044355.1 Drosophila lacteicornis
GACATATAGCACGTTTCTGTAGCTTTAGTCGTTTAGAAGTTATGGGCGCGGGAAATCTGGCTTTTTTAGCTGTTTTCCCGCCAAACTAGCGGGAAATCGAAAAAGTTGTAGAACAAAAAAAATTCAGCTCGAGCTGTTTAACAAAATAAAAGTAGTTCCAGGACTTTAAAACAAAAAAATCGACACATAGACAGACAGACAAACAACAGGACAAACGTTTTCATTTCGGAAAGGCCGTTGAAATCTTGTTTATTGAATATCTTTTGAACGGAGTATCGGATCAGGATGATCGAGGTGTCATTCGACGCGTATTTAAAGCTAGATCACAACAACATTAAAAATTTTGGGATTTTTGCTCCACCGGCCCCAATGGCTCCAATTTTCAAAATTTTCAATTTCGCACTTTCACTCTAATTTCTCCCAAACTAATCCGTTTTTGAAAAATCTTAGTATGCAGTTTCAAAGAGGTTTACAATACCTTTCGATTAAGATATAAATGGTTCTGATCGGACTATCGTAGCAGATTTTCAATTCTACGGCTGTATATAGTAGTCTCCTTGCGCACCACAGTCTCGGTGCTCATCGTCACTACGTGGACTGCAGTCCACAGTGATATACCGATTTTATAATAGAAACTAAGGACTCATAAGCATGTTCCCCGGAGCTAAATCCAGCAGAGTACATATGGATTCATGAGTTAAATGGTGCTGGGACGTGAGATACTCATCCCCAAAGCCTTTGGCGTGTAAAAAAAAAAGACAAATGGACATGGCTTAATCAAAAATGTTGCAAAGTCGTCAAAACAAGGCTATCTAGTTGCTTTTTAATAACTTAAGGACTATGAGAGGTAGAGCCATCGAATTTGACTAAACATTTTTTATAAATAGGTTGTACGAAGATTTAGTTCAAACTAAAATTTGGTTAATCCTACTACCGCCCAAACAATTGATTTCTTAAAGAATATATAGAAATAAATTATTTTCTAAAAAAATGCGTAAAATATCCTGATAGGCATGGAAGTTAATGATGCAATAAAGTTGGAATTTCCATGTCCTAAATGATAAACTAATAAGCAGCCCAGTCCGACGGTTTTTAGACTTCCAATATCTTACACTAAAGCACACTCGAGCATAGTTTTTGACATTGCTAATAAATTAAATAGGACATACCTTTTTAAATCCGTTAATTAGGACACTGCCTTAATGATTTGTGATGAATATAAGTTTTCAGAATATTTGCTAGCTTTCAGAGAGAATAACTTTAGGTGGTATATTTTAGAAATAGTAGATTTTTGACTGTGTTACCAAGATATATTTAACAGTTTTGTATTCATTGGTTGTAACAAATTTATTATTTTATACAATCCAAAAATAAAAAAATTTTATTTTTCACATTTCATATTCTCAGCATTTGAATGTGTGAAATCAATGTCGAAAGCGTGAGCTCGTATTTAATTGTATTTAAGTTAATGTGGTTCCAATGTTGCAAGCGAGCCGATGGTTGCTTAGCTTCGAGGTTATTAGAAAGCCTTCAAAGCTGTAACAGAAATTATAGCTAAGGGTGGAAATGAAGTTCTCGGAGTAGAATCGGTAGAATACAAATGGAACTCGTTTAATGATACGCCGGCCGCCTCCAAACCTCCAATCCAATCAGATGCCGCTTCTTGAAAAGCAAACTGAATCTTTTATAAGGCGTCGGATATAGAGGTTCCGAATCCGAAGGTTTGCTTGATGCTATGCCAGTAATACCGGTACCAGTTTGTTTTCATCGCATCGTACTCGGAGGCGGGAATGCCGGTCTGCTTAAGCGTCATCATTGTGCTGGACGACTGCAAGAATGGAAATGGTCAGATTTGTATAAGAATAAATGTTTATTATCAAAAGAAGCATAAAAGTGAACATCTGGAAACATTTTCATTAATGTTGTCGTCTTATGTTATTTGTATTAAAATCTTATTATTATTAAAATTATACTTTAAGAGTTTAGCCACCTAGTTTAGTAGCTTTAATGTCTCATAGTATCTGAGATATGTTCTTTCAGACGCTAAATCGACTCGCCTGGTGATGCTGATCAAGAATAAAGTTGCGAGCAAATTGCAAATTTTCATTAATATACTGGTAACAAATAAGCGTGAAGAATAAATAATAAAACAAAAAACTTATATGAGTTTGGAACGAAAAAAACGAAAATAACCTTGATAATACCATTATTTTGCATGATTAAGTAAGATTAAGAAATCGGACTAATTTCAAGGTTTGTATATTCTTACAAGAAATAGCTTAATTACGCGTTTTAATAATCCCTCTTGAAATTCGGTTTCATTTATTCGATTTTAAAGATGGCCCATGTTTGTACCATCTTAATATTTTTTGGAACAAGTTTTTTTCTTCCTTAAATTGGAAGATTGAAAATTGCAAAACACGTAGTCGTGATATAGAGATGATACTGTTATACTGAAATGACTTGCAGAAACATCCTGTGGTCAGATGAATCTAAAAGTGGTCTCTTTGATGGAAAAGGTTCTCGTAAATATATAATAAGATCATCTAAGTTGAAAACTACGAGCATACATGCAAAGAAGTCTTTGAATGATAATGTCATTGGGGCAGTCCAGTCTTCAGACTTCAAACCAAAACAAATTTGTGGAAAGAAGTTAAAAATAAGTTCGTCAAAGCATCCCAAAAATGTTTCTGAGCTATGGAAGACATTTAGAGCGGATTGATGCTTATTTCCTCAAAAAAAAATGCAAGGAAACCGGAGGATTTCAAGCCACGGGCTGTGATGCTTATCTACTTTTGGCATAAAAATGATATATTATAAGGAATTTCCCTGTTACGTCTCAAGTTCTGACTGAATACATGGTTGGGCTCTCCTATAATTTGGTTTAAGTTATCATTAACATATTTTTTTTATTATCCGTAAGATAAGAAGTTGCGGTTTTTAGTTTTACATTATAAAAACAATAGTTTTATGCAGTAAAAATTATTATCACCGATTTTCTAAGCATTTTTTAACATTTTAATGGCTTTTCTTACTATCTTGAGAACCACTATTATTGAAAACAAGTCCTTAGAGCCAAATTTAGTTTTTAGCCTTTGACAGGCAACAAATATTTGTTCTTGTTAGAAATTCCTTTAATAAATAAAATCATGGTTTATATATTTATATATTATCTTTCGACTTACAGTTTCCTCCAGCTCAATGATAACATTCGAGTAATGACCAGATGTCCAGTTTTTCAGACGCCAGCTCTGCTGTATTTTCTTTTCAGGCACTAGCTCCTCGAACTTGCCGAGCACATTGCCGCCATACAAAACAAACCTTAAGTGGGAGAATAAATTGTAATTATGCAAACTTGTACATAGAATATAGACACATAAACTCATAATAACCAATACTTAAATAAATTAACATGTAAATACACCCAGGCGAGCGGTAGGCCTTAGCAGCTAATGCTCCTAACTTTAAGTTAGCTTTTAGTTTTATACCAAATGATATCATCTTTGTTATGAAAATATGTACTTATGAATGAAAATATCTGTGTAAGGGATACCATCTCAAATTTCTTATAATCTGTCAAGTACAGAGATCAAAAGTAACTGCCGGATTATGGACTCTCTGAGCAAAGTCACATATGATCAATTCTCAGTTGTGTTTATCCATAAACAACAAAACATCTATCATATTTATAGATGATTCCTTTTCAAAATAAAACTTTAAGGACATAAAAGTCCGTGAGAAAAGGGAACAAGGAAAAAAGGAAGGACTTACTCGCCACCGCGCACAGCATCAACTTTGGCAGGGGCCCTCGTGAAGGCAGTGACCATGTCCGGCTTGGTCAGAGCATTGTAGAGGTCATTGGCGTTACAGTGAAACTCCTCGGTCATCGAGAGGGTCCGCACGTCCAGCTTGCAGCCAACGCCCGAGCCATCCGCCTTGTGGGCGGCCAACGAGGTGTTTGACGAGGCCTTCTGAGTGGCATTTCTGGCATTGTTGACCTCCGTAACGTTGGCATTAGTCAGCCCCGGTCTGCCGCCGGCGGCGTCGTCGCCCTTCTTTGGTAGAATGATGTTCTTGGAATACTCCTCCTTTAATTCTCGGATGTAGGCGCCCAGCTGCTGACGGACGCGATCCCGGCCTACGTTGTACATAAACTGCTTGAGGGTCTCCGATTCGTCGTTGGACTCATCGATGGTCACAGTGATCTCCACGTCCGAGAGGTCATTCTCCTCGGACAGATTGGGAATGGTGAGCTTGCCCTTGTGGCTTAACTTGCTGTTCTTCAGCAGCTTGCCGGACCACTTCAGCACCAGCTCCCACTCGTAGAAGAAAATGAGCTTGCCCTTGCGATTGTTGACAGTGGCCTCGCCGTTGCACTTGTCCACGGTGTCCACGACGCACTCGATGTCGCTCTGCCCTGCGGTTCGAGGGTTCGGGTTTTAGGTTAGAATCAGAGGTCGCAGATGTCCGCGGGTGATACTCGCCTATTTTCAAGTCCTTGAAAAGCTGGTGCAGCCGATCCTTGGACCAGGTCGTTGCATTCTTTTCCGTCCAGTGCCAGTTGTTCACGTTGGTGGCGTCCGGACGCTCCTCGACAATCCAGCGCGGATCTCCTTCACCCCACTTGGCCATAGTTTAATCCTGCTGAATCCCTGGCAGTTGTTTGAATGAAATGACTGGTGGCGGCGGGCGGTTTTGGTCCGGCAGTTCTTGCTGTGTCCTAATCCAGTCGATTTACGCTGAATTGAAAGTAGAATTTTCTAGAATTACTGTTTGAAACAGTATTAAAATCTTTCACATGCGCACATATGATTGCGGCGTTGCCACCTGGTGCAGTTATTGGAATAGTGATGAGTGTATTTTTTGGGTTTACGCGGTTTTCGTAATGTCGATGTTTTATTGTTTGACTTGATTTGTTAAGTAGGTTTTGTCATATTTTGTACTTTTGATACTGATACTTTATTTATCGATTTAATTGATATCGATTTTTCTTTTACATTGTATTGTATAGCGCAGCCTGCTGGGTCGCTTTAAATAGGTGAGTGATATCAATTAAAAATACATCAGCTAACAAGTCTTACATATATGTATGTTTGTTCAAAATGTATAATCGTAAATCTCGATAAGCCGCCGTTACGGTGTAATGTAATTTTTTCATCAGGATGGCAGTTCTGTCACAATTGTATACCGATATATCGATACGTTCAATATTTTTTTATACATCAACTATCGACTATTCGACACATCGCTAAGTTGAGAGCTGAAAGAAAATGGCGATAGAATTTATTTGTTGATTTTTAAAAACCTATACTTTTTGTTCAATTGTTCAATGAAAACCCGCAGAAATTTGTCGACATCTTTGTGAATAATGCACTATTAGTGCGCGGGCCCTGACCGCGAGTGTGTGTGTAGAGTGGCCGCCACAATGATAAGCGCAATGGACAATTTCGACAACAGATCGTATGGAGCTATTTCAAAGGGGCGGAGTGAATTTTCGATGCCAGGTAAACACATCAAACCAGCGAGTCGAGCAACCGAAATATAGAGAAATAAATACAATGCATATTTGCCCAGTGCTTAGTGCTCAACTGGAAAAAAAAAATTGTTTAAGGGGACAAGTGCGAGTCCCAAACAAAAATTTCAACGAAGCAACAAGCATATAGCATATTTGGATAGGTGTGTGCTTGCGTGTGTGTGCGTACGTTCTCATTTGCTGGCCTGGCCTTCAATCGAATTTAATCCGCAGTGCCGAATTAGAGCTAATAAGTCAATTTGCACAATTAGTCTCCCATTGTGCGTGCCCCAGCTACGAAATGGAAACGAGTCGGTGAAGAAGAAACGCTAACTAACGAAAATTGAGTATTGATTCAGAAACCGCTGCTGTCTCGTTCCTGCGCATGCATTTCTTGCAGCTGCTGTGTGTGTGTGTGTCTGTGACTGTGGGCGTATTTACATGCGTGTTGCTGGAATGTTGTTGTTGTCAAATTAACAATAAAAAAAAACTAAAGACAAAAAAATAATAATATAGAGTTGAAGGCCCAACGCCAAGCAATCATTGTTTCTCGTCTCTCCGTCTTGCAGAACTAACGCCGGAGCAGCAGAAACTCCTTATTGAGCTGCGACGCAGGAAGCAGGAACTTTTGCTCGAAATACAGGTGAGTTACTGACCAAATGAAGCTGGCAGACAAAATGCTTTGGATACATGCTGCTTTCAAAGAGTAAGCGTCGGTATTCAAATGAAAGGGATCTTCCAATTGACTTTTGGAAAAATTAGGTCATCCCTAAGTCGTTGTGACATACAAACAAAAAATCATGATACTATTTTGAAGTATACAAAAACATTTAATAATCATTAGCAAACCCTCTGATGAAAATTCATAACTTTGGTCAGATGTTTATATCCCGTAGGATTGACTTAAGGGGTTATAACAGTCAGGCGGTCAGAAAAATTATTATTTTTTATTTTTTTTAAGAGAAATCATTATTCATTGGAGTTAATGTTTTGCTATAATTTTTCACATCTTTTAAAGTTAACAAACAATATTTTATTTGTAAGAATATATGTTTTTTGACTCCTGCAGCTTATCTCCCAAAGGTGCTCGAAAAAAAGTGTCCCGCGGTGAACACGATACCAATTGATAGAATCATCAGAAATAAAAAAGTGAAATAGATTTTGTTAGTGCATAAAAAATCTATTCTTTGATCGAAGAAATTAAAAAAAAAAAACTCTTTTTGACAAAATGGCAGCTTCTAAAAAAAAAGTTAATTTTTGTGGGGAAAAATCGTCTTTAATTATTAATAAAAGTTATAATTTTAATTCTATTTAAAAAGCTTCGATCAAGGTCAGCAAAAAGTAGTGGTTGAGCTTGTGTGAAAATTAGAGCAAAATCGGTTCATCGGTTTTTGAGAAATCGTGTTCACCGACTTGAAAAACATAGTTTTGAGAAAAACGAGGTTCAAGTTTCACAAACTGCTCTACACTCCACGGCGCGACTTTCTAATTTTGTCTGTAATTTCAAAAATATTTCTCAAATCTTAATACAAATTTGTTCACAATAGGCAAATATATGTACTTTAATGCAAAAAAAAATCAATAGATTTTTTGAAAATCCGTGACTATATATAATCCCTTAAATTAAATAATCATATTTTATAGCTGGTATACTGGTCTGTTACTTTTGGTTGTGTTTGTATTTTTATATCGGTTCGTTAAATGAATAGAAAATTTATTTCCATTTGTTTGACCCCAATTTGTTTGTAAGTACCCGCCAATGTCCATAGCTAAAATTATGTTAGGTTAGGGTTTTTTTTTTTTTTTTTTTTTTTTTTTTATGAATGCCCATAATTTTAATAATATAAAGTCCAAATTTGACATCGATTGGAGCAAAAATAACGAAGTAATAGGTAGTTTAACGGATGTCATTCTATGTTCGATGTATGGGGAGCCAAACTTTAAAGCGCTTCTCCTGCAAAGTGCCATCTTCAAAGTCAAAGATTAATAAAAATCTACTTGGCCAATAGTTTTGAAATTTTGCACACAGCTTTTGCAACAAATTCTCCAGGTATCTCCGTCGGAATTTTTTAAATTTTATTTTTTAATATATTTTTTATTTAACAATTAATCCTTTTGTTAGTCAAGAATTGCATTTTTGACTTCAAACTTTCATGAAAAATCGAAAAAAAAAAATGAAAAAAAAACCCCACTGTGATACCTCCGGGTTTTAATATTGGACGATTCTGTGGACCGTTAGGATGTACACCGCAAATCAACTTTTTTTTGAGGGCCACAGGAGATTCCCTATAACTCCTATACCTACAAATATTTTTCAAGTAAACATTTTTAGAAAAGTTGTCAAAATGTTACTTTATTATATGTTATTTAAATTAATAAACTAGCTCAAGGCGTTTCGCCAAAATTTTTGAATCCCCCCTTAATACTACGTAATTTTGAGTGTAAATCTGCTCATCTCTTGGCATCTGCCTTTGTTTTTCTACTACTCACGAACCTCTTCTTCTGTTACCGTTCTGGAAGCTAATTAGTTTGTTGACATTTCGCTTTGACCAATTAGCTTTGATCACATCTATTTGTTGTAAATTTATTGTATTGTCTTTGATATGACTTTTAGCGGTACCTTCCTTTCTATGCTTTGGTTCTGTTGTCGTTGACATTTCCTCATTAGCATTCCGCAATGGTCGATAAAAGTTTTCAAACAAAGTTATGGTTAATGATCAGTGTAATAAAGGCGCTCCGTTATTATGGAGTGTGCTTCGCCTTAAAGGTTGGTAGTTATTTTCTCAGCTCATCTTTGAACTTTAGCGGCTGACATTTGCTATTTTCGATCATTGTCTTTTTCTATTATCAGACGAAACAAAGGGAGCCACTTGAAGTCGCATACTATATAAACATGTAGATCGAAAATAGAATTGACAGAAATGGATTTATTTAAGCAAGGGTTAAGTCGTAATAAATGTATTTGTGGGCTTAGTTTAGTTACAAGTAAACGTTAGTAATTTGCAAAATTTCAAAATAATACCTACATAAATGTAAGTAAATATAATTATGTACCTAAGTGTGCTTAAGGTACCGTGTCGAAGTCACGTGACGTTGGTCGGTGATCTTGTCGTCTACCTGCCTTCGTTATAGGGTTCCAAATACATCGTGAATATTCGGATAATCTCTCACACTTCTCCGCGCCGCCTCTTAGTCATCAATGACGTTTCGCGAGAGTAAATACAAGCGCTGTTAAGTGATTTTTTATTATTAGTGCCAATTATTGTCGAGTTGTTATCATTTTTGTTTGCGTATCACTTCATGATTTCTGGTTCTGTGCTTATATGTGTATGTCATAAGAAACGTGACCAAAAACGATCAAGTTCTTATTTATTATTTAGTATTTAGTTGTTACTGTTGTTAACGTACAGTGCTATGTACAAGTTTTTGTATCGTAAGATAGTAAAGAAGTCTAGAGATAAGGTGAGTGTTTGACAAAGCGAATTGAATCATTGAGATATCAGTCACGACTGTCATTTATGTATATATCAGCAACAAATAATTAACTAATTCATTAAATATAAGCAGAAAAGTACTGCAGTTCATTTAGAAGCAAAGTAAAATGATAAAGTGATGGAACAAGCCTTCTGTCTAATTCGATTGATAAAGCTTAAAATGCGAGTAAGTTCCATGACTTTCGAAAATGTACTTCAAATTGTTTCTAGTACTAAAGAATAATTTCCGCTAATCCAATACTCAATCGCCTATTTCCCTCGAAATGTTGTTGAGTCCGCGAAATTCCCGTCGCGGATATTTACGTATAATTCGTACTGCATTTGTAGGTGAGTCCCCTCACGTTAACCTATCCCACTGTAATATTTTTACCTGGCCGGGCAACTGACACCACCTCGCTCGTGTTCTGCCCTCACTACCTGGATTCGCTTGTGCCGCTTTACCGCATATGCATAACTTACCAAATCTGTTCCCTATTTATTCGGTCTTGGGTTTTGGGTGTCTGGTTATAGCTTCAATTTTTCAGCAATTAGCTGAGCTCAGGTTTTGGGTTAAGTTGGGCTACCTTTTTGGGTGGAGTGGTGCGGCGTCCGAATTTGCTTTGTTTGTAGCGGCAATAAATTACGGACGAAACGGACAGGAGGAGTACACACCCTCATATATTTTTAGCGCTTTACAGTTCATTGCTGAATTACACA
This sequence comes from Drosophila lacteicornis, assembly GCA_008044355.1. Lineage (NCBI taxonomy): Eukaryota > Metazoa > Arthropoda > Insecta > Diptera > Drosophilidae > Drosophila > Drosophila lacteicornis. The sequence goes on from VNKF01009924.1 coordinate 9,703, forward strand.
AACTATGAAGCTAGTTTAAATCGGAAGAAATAACTCTCTATTGTTATCTCCATATTGCACTCAATAGTTAAAAATCTTTAAGTAGTTTATCAATAAAATATAAAACGAGAAAGAAAGCTAACTTCGGTAAACCGAAGTTGGTATACCTTTGCAGTCTGCAATTTGATCATTGAAAATCGAACCATTTTAGTAATGTTGAAAAAAATCGAATTTTGTACATTTTACATTTTACATGTAGAATTTAACATTTTCATATAAATCGACCGATCGCTTCTATGGCAGCTATTTGATATAGTGGTCTGATCTTAATGAAATTAAAACCGTAATTCTAGAAACATAAAAAACTGTTACATCTCAAAATTTATAGAAATACGTTGAAAAACAGAGAAGTTACGGTCGTTCTGACATATATACTGCGTGCTAAAGAAATAAGACTATGCTGAAAATTTCAGCCCGATAGCTCAAAAACTGAGAGACTAGTTCGCGTAGAAACCGACA